>CAIGRR010164204.1:0-14132 GCA_903798365.1 Fraxinus sp. 1973-6204
GCCTCCGCCCATTTAGTAAAATAGTCAATGGCGACAACCGCAAAGCTCGAATTTTCTCTCCCTTCGGGGAGAGGTCCTATAAGATCGATCCCCCATTTGGCAAACGGCCAAGGACTGGACACAACATTCAGCTCTTGAGAAGGTTGCCTCTGGACATTTACAAAATGTTGACACTTATCACATTTTCTGACAAACTCATGCGCATCATTTTTCAAGGTGGGCCAATAATATCCTTATTTTAACACTTTTGGGCCAACGACCATCCCCCTATGTGGCTCACATACCCCTTTATAAATTTCCTGGAGCACATAATCGGCTTGCTCTTCCCCAATGCATCGGAGTAAAGGTAGTGAAAATCCTCATTTATAGTGCACATCGTCCTCGTCTTCTGAGCTTCTAGGCCTCCTCTTTTTCAGAGGGTAGTGTCTGGTCCTTGAGATAGGATATGATTGGCTTCATCCATAAGGGGATATCTTTGACCCACGTTATTACTTCATCGGTAGCTGTGAAAGGTCTGGAAAGATGTTCTATGGGCACTACAGTGAGTAACTTAGAATCTCTATTGCTTGCTGATTTTGATAGGGCGTCGACATGAACGTTTTTAGAGCGTGGGATCTGTACCAGTTCGAATCTTTCAAAAAGGGGAATGATTTCCAGAAGCAATTTTAAGTACGCAGCTATGGACTTGTCTCTTGCTGAAAAATTGCAATGGACCTGACTCACTACCAGTTGGGAGGCACTAATGATGATGAGCATCTTCGCTTACATTTATTTGGCTAGCCTGAGGCTAGCAATGAGGGTTCCATACTCTGCTTCATTATTAGTTGCTTTGAAATCGAACCTTACAGCATAAGTAAGCTTATAACCTTTTGGGCTGATAAGGACCACACCTACTCCCGACCATGAGTCTCTTGATGACCCAGTTATGAAGAGGTCCCATGTTGGAGGTTCGACGAGTTCCATCTCCTCTTCTATTTCTAGAATATAAGTGAACTCAACCACAAAGTCGGTGAGGGTTTGCCCCTTGATGGCAGCCCTTGATTTAAATATGATGTCAAATTTACTAAGTTCCACAACTCATTTTAGCAACCTTCCTGAAGCATTGGGCTTCTGCAACACTTGCTTAAGGGGAAAATTTATTAACATATGAATTGTGTGAGCCTGGAAGTAAGGCCTCAAATTTTAGGAGGCTGTCATTAAGGGGAGGGCCACTTTTTCCATATCTGGATAGCGAACCTCAGCTGCCAGAGGTGCTTTGCTTATATAGTAAACGGGTAGCTAGTGATCATTCTCCTCTCTTATTAAACTGAACTGATAGCATTGGTGGTTATTGCTAAATACAACAGAAGTTTGGCCCTAGGTTTGGAAGGGAGATGAGCCTATTCCAAGTGCTACTTCAGAGCTCGGAGGGCTTTCTCACATTTCTCTGTCCATTAGAATTTATTTCCACATTTGAGAACTTTGAAGAATGGCAGGCACTTGTCCGTTGCCTTCGAAACGAAACGGTTTAAGGCAGCCACACGTCCGGTGAGTCTTTGCACCTCCTTTGGCTTATGTGGCGACCTCATGTCCATTAAAGCTTTGACCTTTTTAGGGTTAGCTTCAATGCCTCTTTGGTTGACAATGTAGCCCAAAAACTTTCCAGAAGTGACTCCAAATGCACACTTTAAATGATTGAGCTTCATTCGGTACCCCCTTGAAATTTGGAATGTCTCATTAAAGTTTTCAACATGATCTCTTGCTTTCAAGCTCTTCACCAACATATCGTACACATAGACCTCCATGGTTTTCCTAATTAGATTTGCGAACATTTTGTTAACAAGTCTTTGGTAGGTGGCCCCGACGTTTTTCAACCCTAAAGGCATGACCTTGTAGCAATAAAGACCGTTATCTGTGATGAAGAAAGTGTGCTCCTTATCTGCTGGGGACATTGAGATCTGGTTGTACCTAGGATATGTGTCCATGAAACTAAGAAGTTCGTGTCTGATAGTGGAATTCACAAGTTGGTCTATTCTGGGAAGTGGAATGCTATCCTTAGGACATGTGTGGTTCAAGTTTCAGAAATCTACACAAACCCTCCACTTTCCGTTGTGCTTTTTGACCAATGCTGGGTTAGAGACCCATTTCGAATACATTGACTCTCGGACGAATCCATTTTCGATTAGCTTCTTAACTTCATCTTTGAGAGCTTCATATCTTTCTGGATTGAGAGCTCTTCATTTTTGCTTGTGCGATGTGACCTTTGGGTCAATATTCAAGTGGTGACAACTGACCTTTGGATCAATTCGAACCATGTTCCCATGTTTCCAGGCGAAGACATCGAGATTCTTTAGTAAGAATCTTTTCAGCTCATTCTTAGCTTCTATAGGTAAGTTTCTTCCAACCTGCAGGTGTTTGGAGGGGTCCTGTGGGTCTATTGGAAAGCTCTCCAATTCTTTTGTAGGTGCTGTCTGAGGCTCACAATCAATTACGGGAGTTCGTCTTTCTTCAAGGGTGGTTTATGACTATTCTTCACAGACAACCTCTTCTTCAGAGGTGCGTATGACTCCGAGGATATCCCTTTCTTCAGAGGCATCTGTCATTTTAATGCCTTTCCCTTCTTCATGGTTTATCTCTTGTTTTGGGATGTCGTCCACGTTAATGTCTGTGGTGATGAAATTGACGCTTCTAGGTTCAGCTTTTCTTAGGAAATTCGTGCAGCATTCCCTTGCACTTCTTTGATCATCCCAAACCATTGCAATTCCATTCTCAGTTGGGAACTTCATGTATAAATGATGGATAAAAGTGATAGCCCATAGTTTCTTTAAGGCAGACCTTTCCAGTACTTCGTGATAGGTAGAGCGATTATCTACTATCAGATTCCATGAAATGGTGAGCAGTCAAGGGTGCAGTCCTCATTTCTATTGCTAGAGTGATCTTACCGCTGATGCTATCTCCTGTGAAATCGTACAAGGGGAAGCTCATTGGGATTAACTCATAGTCAATCTTCATCTTGTCGAAAGTGGCACCAAAGATGATATTGACGGAGCTTTCATTATCCACTAATATTCTTTTCAAGCCATTACGGGCTATGACGGCCTCACCACTAAGATGTTACAGTGTGGCTAATGTACACCTGCTGCGTCTTCTTGAGTGAAGGAGATTGGTGGAATGGTTCTTTCAACAGTGGCTTGGTTGACTATGAAGCTTGTCATAGGAAGGTCTGTTATTTTCCTGGCATAATTCCTTTGAGAATTCCTAGATTCTCCCTAACGTATGGGCCTTCAAAGAATGTATTGATTTCCCTGATGGGCTCCTGGACGTCGTTCTCGTTGGGAGAGGGGCTTTGCCTTAGTCTTTGACCTTCTCTAGGTCTTTCTTTATCATTCTTCCCTCTCCTTGGAGCATCGTTTCTGTTAGGACGCCTCGACTCGACGTTCCCAGGCTGTTGGGTCTGCCTAGGAAGAGTATCTCTTCGTGGGCGCCTGCCTCTTCCTTGATTATTTTTTTGGGAGTGTCTTGCAATATCCTAGCAGTCTTTCATGCAGTGGTTATGGGAGTGATGATAGGTACAATAGATGAGCGCTTCGTTCTTATCCCTAGGTTCAACGTTTCGTCCCCTACTTGTCCCTCTTTGAGGGTACCTTTGATAGGTTCGTCCCCGATGCATTCCAGCACCAGGGTTTACTTCCTCATAAGCCAACTTGGGTACTGTGTCAAGTGTCGTAGTGATCGCTCTTGTCCATAATTGAAAGAGGTCTGGTGATCTATAAGATGGGAGGTAGGACCTTTTCCTCTTTGCATTTGTGGAGGGGATAGTCATTGGCTGGCCCTGTTCCTATGATATTTCAATTCTTCAGGATTTCGCGTCTTATCATTTCTAATAAGCATCATAAGTGGTGGAATCCTTGTTTTGCACATCCCTCCAAAAGAGGGAGTTCATGTCCAAACCTCCTCTTAGGGCAGTTAGAGTTTCCTATCTGTCACTTGTACACAGTAGGTCATCTCATCAGTGAAACGGTACAAGAAACTTTTCAGAGACTTGCCCTGTTGATGTCATATGTCTTGTAGGTGTTGGATATGTCTTTCACCTTCCTTGCTTGTGGCGAAGCGCTTTGGGAACGTCCTCTTAAAGTTTGGCCAATGTTGGATACTTCCTTTTGGTAACGTGGTGTACCAGACTTCGACTGCTCCACTTATGGTCAAGTGAAAGGCCCTATACTTCATAGCCAGTGTGGCTCCATTTATGTTCATGTGGGTTTTGAAACTGTTGATATGCTTCACGAGGTCACTCTCCCATCATACTTTGGAATCTTTGGGAGTGTGAAGTGGTTCAGCATGGGGGCGTTCCTGATGGCTTGAGAAAATGGTGAATGATAGTCGTCATCATCTAGGTCGCATGACCTTTTTGGTTCATCTGAATCCTCATCCTCCCTAAATTGAGTTTGTGGAGGTGGATGGGAAGGTCCTGCTTCGCTTCTTTCTTGTTTCCTTCTCTTACGCCTATTTCTAGGGAGAGGGATTCGAGGTTCTTCATGGTGTAGTGTTTCTTCTTGTTCCTTATTCCAAAGTGGCCCCTATTGCCTATTTCTAGGTACGGGATGAGGTCGAACCGACGTATTTCTAGGTGCAAGAGGAGGTTGAGCCTGCCTATTTCTAGGTAGCCTCGGCCTCAGCTTATCGAAGACGCTTACTGACCTCTGAGATAGGTTTTCTGGATCATAGTTGGGAGGAAAATCAAATAGGGCCTCATTAGATCGTTATGAGGCGTAGTTAGTCGAAGTGTCAACTTCTACTGCCCTTTCTTTGGAGGCTTCCATTTTGGTACGATGGTACCCTACCATTTGGCTTTGGACTTCATCTTCCTCGTATGGAGGTACTGGGTTTCCTCTCCATCCCTACATGCTCATAAATAGCTCATGCATTGCCATGATCTGCTGGGTTGTGTTCCTTATATTGACAGCCATCGTGGCGACCTCTCTTGTGAGTCTAGCTGCTATCCTACCTCTGCCTCTCGACCCACCTCGTCTATGCTACTGGTGAGGTCTTAGGTGGGAAACTGGGACCGCTTGTGAGGGTTCCACTTGCTCAGGGTATTCCCTAGTCCTATGAGGCACATTTCCTCCGCCAGAGCTCATGTTAGCAAACTCTTTTCTAACTGGACACTCCTTTTTTCAAGGATTAGATGAGCATAAGATTCACAAAGTTCTTCTCCAGGCTTTCCAATGGTTCTTTCTTCAAGAACACTTATTTTTCAATGGTTGCAAGATTTCCTCCAAGGTGCTTTCTTACCGGCTTTTTTCCAGGGGTTTTTTGTGGTTAAATGTACGGTTTTCCATAGACGACGCCAATCTCTTGACCCCAAAAAATGAGCCAACAGATGTTGGGCCCACTCTCGCCACGTCAAGCAAGTTCCGACGCGTTTCTACCTACGAGACAGTGAGAAAAACAGATGTGAACGCGGGAGATGCCCTACGGCGAGAGACAAAAGTGTTCGAGCTCGACAAGTGTAAGGAAGATGATCGCACTAACAACGATCACCAATCAAGATCCAATCCATTCGATGAAAACCGAAGGCTAAATAGGAATATGTGGAAGGATAGATGACGTGTGTGTTTATGAGTGTTGGATTACATGTCAAGATTTGTATCTAGTCGCCAAAATGTAGAAAAAAGAAAGAAGATCACGCAAATGGTTGCATGTATTGCTTATTTACTCAATAATCAGGAGCATATGATTTTAACTTCCAAAATCCAACCCTTTCTAAGTCACAAAGATAACCTATTTATACAACCTTGGCCGACGTAGTGTCCGTTGGATCAAAACCACGTGACTTCATCTCCTTAACTAAGGCTTCACATCACTGTCTATTCTTGTAATTAATACATTGATAAAAGGTCAGCCACCATATACAATAGGCTGATACACCTCACATTATTCATTACAATTGTTATATCAGTCACTTCTAAAAGATCTTCAAATATGTTGTAAGAGACAGCATCGACTTCATTGAGTTTCGAATGTGCTGAGAGCCTCGTAGAGGTCGTTATGCTGGTTGTCTGAATGGAGAGCTTCAACTCTTTTATTTGTTTCCTTAGGCGGTGTTTCAACCTAAGTTATGATGTTTCGTCTTTTGAGATAGTGCCTCGGAAAGAACTTTGGCCTTTGCACGACTTCTTTATATTTGACTAGTTGGGCCTTGTTGACTTTCTGCCCACGTGGATTGCTACGTGACACTTTGATTTTGAGCTTTTGTAGCAAGGTGTGACACTTCTTATTTGGGGAAGGATCACATCTTCTGCAGTAGGCTCTTGGTCGAAGGATACTCTATTGGTTCAAACTATGAAGAGGACAAATACGCATATACAAACTTACGTAAAAATAGGATGAAAGAAAGCATATAAATGTGCTATTGTTGGAGCAAGTTACAAACTTTCAAGGATTATGTACTGAGAGTATAGTAAATGTAATGCATTAATTTTTCTCGTTCNATAGGATGAAAGAAAGCATATAAATGTGCTATTGTTGGAGCAAGTTACAAACTTTCAAGGATTATGTACTGAGAGTATAGTAAATGTAATGCATTAATTTTTCTCGTTCTCCTTCTAAATTTTAAAAATAGTTGAATTTGGAGGGTATGATCCTATGTTTGCCTTCAACCACACATTTTCCTATAAAATAATTTTACACGTAAAACGAAAACTTCTTTTTTAACCACACATTCTTTAAAAAATTGTTATACATTTTCTTACTAAAATGGGGCCAACTTGGGTTTTTGGTTTTTGTTTTTTTTTTCCTTATGGTATTTGCGTTATTTCAATAAGTGAAAAATCTATATGATTGTAATAATTTTCATACAGCGAAAAGTTTTGACAATTCATAAAATTTCATCTCCCTAATGCAACTCGTTAACTTGACTAGATTACTCAAATTGTGTTAATGCATTTCCCCATTTTCTTTATTTTCGTATTTTTTCCTTGGTGGCCATTTTTTGGAAAAATATTGTTTTAAATAGTAATTTTTTGGAGAATATATGATTAAAAAGTAGGAAAAGTTTTGAATTTACGTATAGTATATTTTATTGTGTGAATATATAATTAAAATTGAGTAAGTAGAAAAAAAGTTTTAGAATGTGAGACAAACATGAGCTTAATTACGTTAAATTTCTTGATTTTTAATCCATAGTTATTTTTTCTCTGTTTTTCTTCATATTGCCGCTCTCCCCAAGCTCATTTCGGACAGGAAGGTGGACCGAGCCGAGCCTTGGCCTGTCCATAATCTTCTCGTATTGGTCAATTGCCACCTCTAGCTTCATATCACTAACTTCTTTGAGGCTCATCTAGAAAGGAATTGGGCTTAAAGCCCACACATTTGACGGGCCAATTTCAATTGTTGACATGGTTTGACTTCTTACAAAGCCCATGTTTTGCAGAGACATTGATACTGACGACATACAAAAATAATCCTGGTGGGTGGTGGCCTAGGATACGACAGGATCCTCGAGAAATCTTCCAACCAGTAACAACGCTCCATTCACCAACGCTCATCTTTCTCAGTCCACGTGGCACCCCTCTCTCCACATCCTCCTATTTTCAAAAGCCAACTCTTCATTCTCTTCCAACACTTTCTTCCCTTTCCCCCAGGCCCCCCTCTCTCAGATTGTATAATTCTTTCTTATTTATTAATTGAATCGTCAATGAACATTTGGGTTTATTAAGATTCAGGAGTCCCGGGCTTTTAGTTAAGAAAAATGGCCAATTTTTCTGCTTCTTTTTGTACCCCAACATTATATAAACTATATTTTCTTTCTCCAAACACCCCAACTGCTGTAGTTAAATGTTCTTTATCTAAATCCAGTAATCTTGAGTCTAGAAGCAGTATCAAGATTCTTGGAACTAGAATCAGAGCTGTTCAGAGAGAAGGAAATGCTGTAATAGAAGAGGGAGACAGAGAAATAATTACTAAATTGAGTGGTAGTGTGAATGGGTCTGCTAATGGTAATTACGGTAACGGTAATGGTTCGGTGGAGAATTATACAAATGGAAGTTTGAAAATTGAGACTGGAAGTTTTGCAAAGTATGTCAATGGGAACGGCAATGGAAGTGTGGTCATGAGTAATGGAAAGGAAATAGTGGAAGTAGTAAAATTGGAGGAGGGAATAAAGAAAAATAAGAGTGTGGAAGAAATTGGACAAGAGGAGGCGTGGTTTAAGCGGAGCGGGCAAGGTCAAGTTGAGGTAAATTAGTTTGGTATTTCATGAAAACTTTATGAATTTTGGTTGAGTTTGGAAAGATTATATTGATTTGTTATAATGAGATGTTTGTTAATTATCTAGTCCATAGTAGTATGATAATTTTGTACTTTTTAGTTTTGGGTGATCGGGATCCTTCTTCATCGGATTTTGCATTAGTTTCTGTGAACAGACTGTTGATTAAGTTCTTTGCAAACAAATTTTGCTTTTTTATATTTATTTTACATGTACAATTACATTAATGTTGGAGTTATTTACTGATGTCACAATCAGATTATTACAGCTTTTTACTTCCTTATTCAAACATTTTCTTGATAGAGAGCAGGGAATGAGATCAATTGTTGTAGAGAGTGTGGTATAACTTAGATTATGTTTCTGTAAATGGAAACAGTTTGGTCGATGAATGTGCTGCAGCTGAAGATCCGTTAAAAAAGGTTATGTTTACTATATCCAAGGGAGTATATTTGAAGTCGTCGTAGATAATTATTAGTGGAAGTTAATAGAGTTAATCATGTTGTGCACATACTATTATACAGTAAGCAAAAAATAATAACAAAAGTTCTTAGTGTTATGTCTAATTTATGACTTTAATCATCAAGAGGAACATAAATTAGTCGTAAGATGGTTAAAGGAAATCAAGTTTCAAAATCACGCCATTTAACTAATATTTTAAAACGTCTGTATTCCCAAAATCTTAGTGCATTTGGTCTATAAATACATGGTAGAACTAACTCTTTACACACTGGTATTTATTTTTTTATTTTTTTATCTTAAACAGCATTTATCATAGTTTAATAAGGTAGGTCTGGATCAAATAAGCTGACCAGGATATAGATGATTTTATTTCCTTCCACACGAGAAGTTACTGTAAAAACACTGTGTTTGTTTTGGAATAGCTTAAAATGTTGCTGAAAAGTTGAGGTCAAAGTCAACAATTAATCTTAACTACACATTTCATGGGACCATAACTTTTTATCAACTTTATCAAAATCTCTAAATCTATTTTCAAATCCTTTGTCAAACAATTTTTATGGATAAAATACTAGGCTTTATACTTCTGCAAAAACAAAAATTTCTTGAGAAACTTTAATAGGAAGGACCAAATTGTGGTAAAATTGAACACTAGACACTAAAATGTTGAATTGTAATTTTTCTGAACTAAGGCGAGAAGTTTTTGCAACTTTTGGTGACCTTTACTGTGTGATTAAACCCTCAGATTTTGATAACATTGTTGAGGCCTGATCAATCTCTTATAAACTTTAATTTTTTTACAGGTATCTGTTGCCCCTGGGGGCCGTTGGAGCAGATTCAAAACCTATTCAACAATTCAGAGGACATTGGAGATATGGGGATTTGTTCTGACTTTTATATTCAGGGTTTGGTTAAACAATCAGAAATTCTCGTACCGAGGTTAGTCACTTGCTTAAAACTGAATTTTTTACACATCCTGGTATAAATGTTATTCTTGTCTTCATGATGATATGCCTTAGACATATTCTGCATTCTTAGGACAACTGTGAGTAAGTATCATTGGTGTGATTGTATATTGTGATCTTGATAGTGAAATATCAATTTGCTCACAATGAATATTTCCCTCCTCCAGTGGAAGTAAGTTTTTAAGCACATATTGAAAGTGTTGCAACGAAATTCTCCGAATGAACTGAATTGGTTGGGAACTTAATATTGGCCGTATGTTATTCGAATTTAGGTTTTCTTATGTGACCTTTTCTTTATTTAAAGTTCGTTTTTGAAGATGTAGTAGTTGGGAACAGTCTCATAACCTAGAAGTACCACTTTTGTGCTATTTGCAGCTGATGGTGTGACTAAATTTTTATGTATTTGGAATGGTAATAATGTTTCTTGACTTGGTAAACGTACAGAAAGTGATATAGTGATAAGAATCTTTATTATGATGCCTCTAGCAACTTCTTGTTTGAGCCCATAATCTTAGGCCAGCCTTACTAGCATAGAGAAGGTCAGTTTGTGTTTTGGTTTTTCCTACCTTTTAATCTTTTTGTGGTTTCTGCCAATAACTACTTTATATATCAATTTTGTGATTAGCTTACTATATGTGTCAAAGTTTCTTAGTTGCTTTCAATGCCATGTCTGTTCCATCGCTTTATCTTTCTCTCTATGCTTCTAAGTAAATTGGAGGACTCATAAATGCAGGTGGGGTGACAGAGGAGAAGAAGGTTCAGAAGCGGAAGGTCCTTGCCAAGTGGTTAAAGGAAAATATTTTGAGATTAGGCCCTACATTTATCAAAATTGGCCAGCAATTCTCCACGAGAGTGGATATTCTATCTCAAGAATATGTTGATCAATTATCAGAGCTTCAGGTGAAAATTACTCTTTATTCTTTACATCATTAAATACCATCCTTCTTTAGATTGGAATAATGTATGCTCATCCATTGTTTCACTAGCTTCTTTGTCTAAAGTCTAAGAGCACTTTGGTTGAGCCAGAAGGCAACAAGGCATCTATTTGTGATCATCATCGTCATTATTATCAATTTCACTTGCAGTTGGTGGATGATCCTCATCTTTCCTATACGTGAAACAAAGAACTAACTGCATTTCCATTGCATGCAGGATCAAGTTCCTCCTTTTCCGTCAGAAATTGCTCTGGCAACAGTTAAGGAAGAACTTGGAGCACCCTTAGATGATATATTTGAAAGATTTGACCGAGACCCAATTGCTGCGGCGAGTCTTGGTAAGTTTGATTCATTTATGCACGTTGACAAGAAGATAGTGATTTGTTAGTCTGGGGTGATGCTTTTTACTTTTTATCTTGTAGGAAAACAAACCATTTTTGCATGTATTAATTGCACTTGTAAATATATGATTTATCTGAATTCTAAAATCTTCTGCTACAGGTCAGGTCCACCGTGCAAAACTGAAGGGACAAGAAGTCGTTGTCAAAGTACAAAGGCCTGGTCTAAAGGATCTATTCGACATTGATCTTAAAAACCTAAGGGTTAGTGACTAATATTTGAGGTTTCCTTACATTCTATTTGCATATGCTTATTGTGAAGATTCACTTTCCATAGCATTGAGTTCCCGGACCAGCAAATCCAGAGGATCGTTGTCATTTTTCACTTTGGAGATCTGCTATATTGTATTGTAATCATTTGAAAGAAAAATCTCACCAGTTTACTGCTCTTTTATTGTGATTGTGAACAGAAAACTGCGAGTAATCTTAAGTTTGCGCAACATCACCTATGTCACTACACTTGCATTGGTTTTGTGAATATATTTCGCAATTGTCTTTCGCTTGTCACGAAATAGATTGGACATCTTGACGCGTTTATATGTTTGATCATTTGGTCTCTTCAGGTGATAGCCGAATATCTTCAGAAGGTTGATCCAAAATCTGACGGTGCAAAAAGAGATTGGGTCGCAATCTATGATGAGTGCGCAAGTGTATTATATCAGGTAATCAGTTGGTATAAAATTAAGTTTTATGAAAATTGTACCCTTGCTGCTATGATTGTATAGTTGTTGTGACTGAAAAATATAGAAACTTTCAGGAGATTGACTACACAAAGGAAGCTGCCAATGCAGAGAAATTTGCAGCTAACTTCAAAGACATGGATTATGTCAAAGTCCCAACAATATATTGGGAATACACAACTCCACAGGTTTAATTTTAAGAAATCATAGAAGTTTGAATGATGAGAATATTTGATTTTCTACTGTAATATTTGTTCATTTGATCAATCTTTTTACATTCTGTAGGTTCTGACAATGGAATATGTCCCTGGGATAAAAATAAACCGCATTCAAGCTTTAGATCAGTTGGGTGTGGATCGCCAGAGGTATGAGACAATATATATGAACCACGTTAAGTGAAATTTTTTATGCTTCTGAGTTTGGAAAATAGAAATTACATTTCCGATTGCCGATATGATTCTCATGCTTGTTAATTCTCCTCAGGCTGGGCCGTTATGCTGTTGAATCTTACCTGGAGCAGATTCTATCACATGGCTTTTTCCATGCTGATCCAGTAAGTAAACCTATGAGCTTAACTTCACAAAGATTTGCTTTCTAGACTTACAGTCGAGAAAAAGGTTTAAATTATCTGAAGGAAGATCCATTCATACTTTCATGTTTAGTTAAAACAGCAATGAAATGAGAGGAAAAGCTGAAGGAAGATCCATTATCTGCAATGGGCTTTTAATCTTCCTGAATCTGTGATCACATACTTTAATTAATTTTCTGTCATTTTGAACAGCTTACAGTTGAATAATGCCTGAATTATGTGCTTTCTATCAATGATGATGTTAATTTGAATATATGTCATATTATTTGTAGCATCCTGGAAATATTGCCGTGGATGATGTTAATGGTGGAAGATTGATCTTTTATGACTTTGGAATGATGGGAAGGTGCAATTTGATTCACTGCTTCCTTTTTTGAGAAACATGTCTTTGCGTAGAGTCTCCTCTTTTAGACATACTTATCTTCTATGCAAATAAACACTCGACCTTTACTCTTTACAGTATAAGTTCTAACATCAGAGAAGGCTTGCTAGAAACATTTTATGGAGTATATGAGAAGGATGCGGATAAGGTGATAGTTTCTCAATATTTGGCTTTCGGTCATGTCTGAATTCCGTTAAGGTTCAGCTATTAACATGAATGACATGTCTGATTATGAAATTAACGCTATGTATTACTAAGAAAAAGTTTTTATCTACTGTAGGTCCTTCAAGCAATGGTTCAGATGGGTGTTCTGGTTCCTACAGGAGATATGACCGCTGTCCGACGAACTGCTCAATTTTTCCTCAACAGGTTCTTCTTGGATCAACAGCTGATATTTCCTTTCAGCTTCATTTCTTCTTTTGCGAATTCGTTATACGCTAATTTTATTAATTCCAATTTTCTAACAATTGGGGACTAAGAACCGACAGCACATTAAATTAAGAATATCATCTGTTCTCATGCGTTTTTTTGATACAATTAGTGGACAATGAATGAAAGTGGTTCACCCCTGACTTCTAACTCTCCCTAATTCTTTTCCATTATGCTTACACTGGATCTTCCATTTCAAGACGTATATCCTACGCAGTTTTCCATTACAGAACTAACACGACTCGAATCCAATAAAAATATTGGAATGCATCATTGGATTTCATTATCATTTCTTGTTAAAGACAATTTAAACTTTTTGCTCAGTAATAAGTGCATCTTTACCAACTTATAAATTTTGATTTTTTAAATTGATTGTTGGGTAAGGTTTGTGATAAGTGAACGAAACCTAACCACGGAAAGGGCTTTTTTGGTGTTATGATATAGTTGGCTTGGCTTTTCCTTGAACTGGCCTTTTAGCAATCCCTGTTATCTTGCCATTCATCACGTTTGAAGTCCTTTGTTCTTTGTTATTGCTTTTTCCAAATATATTGGCCTCAAAAGGGTGGTTATAAGGGGTGTAATCTGTGTACGTTCTCTACAAAATTTGAGTGTCACTTGTGATGGCTATAACTATGCAGATAATTTGTGGTTCAGAGTTTCTTAGATATTCATTTTTAAGGATGCTGAAAGGTTATTGAATATAAATCTTATGAGAAGAGCTATGTTAATAATATCTATGCTAATAACATAATGAAATTAGGTTATGTTGGAAGTTTTTTCTTAAGGATGATTTCTTTTGACCTTTTTAACAACTTTTTTTAGGTAGAAATAGGTTCTGTTGTTTTCTACATTTCTGAACATTGCCCTGTTGGAAAAGACCTGTACTCTTATCTGCAAAGAAGTTGTCAAAAAGTCATTTTGTTTACTTGAGCAAGACAAAAATACGGATCGTGAGTTTCTGATGCAGGATGAATTAAGAATTTAGGGTTAATTATAATTAATAAGCTAAAGGGCAGAAGAAGAAGCCAGAAGAAGAAGAGAAGAAGGGGAGGA
>CAIGRR010164229.1:0-10582 GCA_903798365.1 Fraxinus sp. 1973-6204
TCTTCAGCTATAAAAATTAAAATGCATTATGCATATATGTCTTAGTCTTAACTTTTATTTTTGAAATTTGAACTAATAGAATTGTAAACTCCTAGAAAATAATTGTCGATTACTGACATATCTCCTTGAAGGCATATAACCATCTTTTAAGTTGTCAACTAATGTACATTAATTTATGTTTCTTTGTTTCCTTTCTCTATCACAAAGTATCAACTTCCATCATTTTAATAGATAATGTTTCAAAAAAAAATCGAGGGTGCTGCCTCCGAACCCCATAGGCCCCAACCCCTTCAACTCTGGACCCCCTACTTCGACGGGCTGGCTCCGCCCTTGATTGGAACAAGAGGTTTTGGTTCGGTTCCAAATGAAAAATTAGGACCGTGAATAGAGAATCGAGAAAGAATGGATACGAGTCGATTCTTGATTTCTGAATCGAAATTGGGATACCCGACTTTGGAATCGAAATTGTCATTTTATAAGTTTTTTTATTTTTTCACTTTTACCCAATGATCGAGCCCAACAAGTAGTTTGTTTGCGAAGCTCAAGTAAATACTCTAATCAATTAAATTCATTCTTTTGAATAACTGAATTATATATCTTTCGTTTATCGTCATTCTTGATTGCACTTTACATATTATCCTCCTCATAAGTCTTTCTTATGGCAATGCACATAGGGCTAGGCTTGTGCTAGGCTCGAAATTAGATGTTATTATGCTAAAAATTGGGTGTTATTTGATGGCAAGTTCGTAGTGAATTAAGAAAGTGTTGAATATGTGGCATATTTTGTTTCTTCTAATTCCGTTGATATTGGAAATAGACGATTCGAGTTTGTGTTTGATTCCAGTAATTACGTAGACCCGAATGGTTCCATTTATCAAATACGTAAAGTGTAATGGGTAATTTCGAGTATTGAGATACGCGGGCAGATCCACCCAACGCTTAGGTCTAGGTGTTAATATAGAAATTTACAAAGACGTAAATGGATGTTACTGATATAGTAAGTTCATGAGTCAAATAAGTTTGAACCGAACAATTTGACTCAACCTAAATGGCCCAGCACAAACCTAGTGACTTAACTAGCATTGAACACGGAATTTTCCTAGACTTCTCCAAAATCACTCACTTCAAAAAATGAATTTATTTAGCATATGTTTGGGCTCCATTTTTTTTAAAAATGTATTTTTTCAAAATTTATTTTCAACTGCACTTATCTCATAAAATAATGTTACATGTAAATTCAAAATTTCTACTTATTTTTTAGTCATACATTTCCAAAAAATAAAAAACTACTCCCAACATATATATTTTCCCCCAATATTTCATTTTAATGGAGATCAAACACAGGCTTAATAAAGCCAAAAATCAATTAAAAAACGTTCAAAGACGTTTTTCCAACAAAGACAGTTAGAGAACTTGCAATAAGCACTATAAACATAACATACTCTATATCTATATTAAAGAGTCGACCCTTAAAATTTTGTTCCATAATTAAATGCATTCAAAGTATTTCAATGAAGGAAAATAATATAATAATTTGGAGGGAAGCTAGTGAAAATAAAATATATGAGAAAATCAATAAATTTTTTTAGTAGTAAAATTAAGATTAAAGATAGAGCATATTGGAGTACTTAAAAATTTTTACTTTCTAAATTTATATATAATCTCTAAATTGTAAAAAATAATGTTATTTAATATTAGTGATGCTACAACACCAATTTAAGTGTCGCCATGTAATGGGCTCAATGAAAGGTGAAATCATGTGACTAATTTAATTGTTCATATTATTTAATGACATTTAACGTCACCTAGACTGATATTATAAAACCAGTGGTGCAAAGTAACATTACTCAGTTGAAACATATACTCGTCCCTTGAAGTTGCTCTTAGATGACGATGCATTAATGTCAATTCTAAGGAGAAAATGCACGTTCAGTCCATAAGTTCCCAAAAAATCATATTCACTATAACTAAGGGTCTTTGTTTGAGCCTCATTTGGGTGTAAAATACATTTTGAAATAGTAGATTGATGGCGAATGTTTGGTTAAAAAAGAAAGAAAAGTTTTTGGATTGTGTGTAATATTATTTTATTGAAAAATGTGTGATTGAAAAAAAAAAAGACAAATGTATTTTTAAAAAAATGAGGATCAAACAATGACTAAATAAATAAAGTACTAAAACTCGAATCAAGCCTTACATCTTTACATACTACATTATTCTCTTGGAGTAATGCTGGAAGTACAGGAGGAGTTTTACAGGACCCTTACAGGATTTTAAAGTCTGCTTACATGAAAATTTTAAAAAAAAAAAAAAAAAANATGTTTAAGAAAATTTTCATTATCATTAAACTGAAACTTGACTACATAAATGTTTTTAATTTTGTAAATTGTAACCAAAAAAAAACAAACTTAGATAAAAAAAAAAAAAGGAAAGAAAAAAACAATTGACCGGCTGAAAATTAGGAAACAATTAGGAAAGCCAGGGAAAATATATCTTTCTCCCACAATTTCACACCTCCATTTTCAGTCGTTCCAAAACCTCCATTTTCAGTTGTTGTCATTCTTCATCCCAGCTCTGAACTCTGCTATGTCGCTGATGACCAATTTCCGGAGAAATTTTCACTTCATCTCCCTCTTTTATGTCCTCTCTTTTGCCTCCTCCGATGAGCTTCAGACCCTTTTAACCATAAAATCCGCCTTCAAAGAGTCGAGGACAAATCACCACTGAAGAACACGCCTATGACTGCAGTTTTTTGAATCATCGACTACGCAGCAGTGAAGAACATTTTTTTCGACTTTACCGAAACATTGCATCGTGATTCACAAGTGTTTTTTTATTTTAAATTTCTGAATTAATTTAATGAGTTGAAGTAATCGAATTTCTATTTAAGTGTTGGAATTTAAGGAAATAGAGTGTTTTGTTTTTTTTGTATTTGACATGAAATGCTGAAGATTGCTTTGTATGCCTATGTTATATACTGGTTTGAAAGAGGGAATTTGGGTGGAAGAAAGAATGAACGGCTTGCTTTCATATGCGTACCAGACGGGCAATTGAAGTGGGTTGTGCTTAAATTTTGATCCTTTTATGGTTGTGCTTAAACATTTTTTTGCACTGATATTCATACATTTTCGTTTCCTTTCTTCTCATATTCATACATTCTCCTATGTCATGTGTAACCAGATGCAGCAAAAAAAACTTGCTCAGAAACACGACACACCCAAACAAACTCTCTCAAATGGCACAATTTGCACTTGAAAGAAGTCATCAATGTAGTAGAACACAAAAGGCATTCAACATACATTACGAGATCATGGAGACTATGTCACAACTCTTTGAAATTACCCATTTGCATTCAGAAATGGCACCGGCCACTGGTCCAGTATTCTTCAATAATTATTCATTTATCAACTACATCAAATCTATTATGTTCTAAAAAAAAATTGAATATGTTTAAATGTGTATTCGGAACCATTTTGAAAATCACCATAGACAAAATGCAAAAAAGGCTTAATAAAATTAATGTCTTTGTCTTGTTCATACAACCAAATATAAAGGACGGACTGCAGTTTTGTCAAGTATTAAAACTTGGCTGCAACTATCCACAGAGGAGTAAGTCAACACGTATGCGGCGCCAATAGGTTCGTCAGAGGTGGACGGTTGTGAAGGATTTAGGTCTCGGTTGTGGTGGATGGAACTCGAGATGCCGGTTGGTGAAACCTTTTTTTTTTACGCCGCCGGGAGGTTGGTCGAAGAACAAGCCGGACGATTTGAAGGCCTGAACGCTCAGTCTCTCAGTTGTGGTGGGGAGGGAATTTCAATAGCATTGTGGTTTCCATTTGGGGATTTTGATACGTTTTCCCTTAAAAAAAAAAAAAAGCCACATCATCATATTTTCTAAGGAAAAAAGAATCTCTGGGCCAAAGGTTCATAAACATAGTGGTCTACACGCTCATATTTTCTAAGTGACTTTTTCAATTGAGATGGAGAATTATAAAGACTATAGCACTTTGGAATCTCAAGAACTACTAACTCACTCGTCGGATCTTGTTCGATTTCAAGATTCTGGTTCAAAGATTTGGTTGAACCAATATATTTTTTTCACGAGACCGGTTGAAAAGTGTGAGGTTTGGATATGTCAAAATATTGGGCTCATGGAGAAGTACATTGACGCGAAGAGGAGACTCGATGAGGCTAGTCAAAGGATGGCCAGCCCCGCTACCAGTCCCTTAACTGGTCGACAGTCGACCAGCAACGCAGTCGATGGTCAACCAGCGTTGTTGATCGACGAATGACCAGCAACCATGGTCAACTGTCGACAAGCGACGTTGGTCAATCGAAGTCGACCAGCCTTGCTGGTTGATTGGGAAACTTCGACCAGCTATTGAAGGATAGGTCGGTCGATTAACTTGCTACCCTGCCGGGCTTTCATCAGATGAAGAGGTAATGATGGTTTTATACCATACAAATGAAAAAAAAAAACTTTAACCAACACGGAAGAAGTGAAGAGGCTACTCTTTGTCAATAAATATCGACAAAGGATAGAGGGGCTATTGATACAAGATGACATTAATAATTATCTACGATGACCAATGAGGTGAGAACTGCTTGATATGCACTCTATGTAGAGCACCACAAGATAGGCTATCTACCCCTACATGTTGTCCACCACTGTGAGGCCCTTTACGTTCACATAGGCCGTTTACCACTATAAGGCCACCAACCACCATGAGGCCCTCTACGTTCACATAGGCCATCTACCACTATGAGGCCGCCTACCACATGAGGCCGCCTACCACATGAGGCCCTCTACGTTCACATATGCAGCTTACCACTATGAGGCTCTCTACGTTCACATAGGCCGTCTACCACCATGAGGCCCTTTACGTTTATATAGGCTATCTACCACTACAAGGCCGCCAACCATCATGGGACTATCGACCCCCATGAGGCCGCCTACCATCATAACCCTCTCTACGTTCACATAGGTCGTCTGCTACTATGAGACGGTCGACCACCATGAGACTGCCAACACCATGAGGCCGTCGACCCCCATGAGATCACCTACCACTATGAGGCCCTCTACATTTATATGGGTCATCTACCACTATGAGACCAACGCTACACTTAACTTTAGAAATGACAATGAGCTGGATGGGAACCGCTCAACAGAAAACGTAGGCACAATCAACCGCTTGAGGAATGGGTGTCATCCTATCAGAACGTGGGGGAAGTGGGAAGAATTATGTGAAACACGTGGCACCATTAACTGCTGAACGAGTGTGTTGCATCAGGTGCCTATAAATACCCATAAGGTGAGACATGTATGGCTCTCTTGAAACCCGAACCGTTTGAAGTCCAATTATACTCTCTTCATATTTCTCTAAACCAAATACTGTTTCTAACTCTGGAGGTACAACGGGGAGAAAGTCCCGACCTCATTTTTCAAGTAGTATTCACTGATCGGAGTAGCCGGAACACCCTACACGTCAAGGAGAACATGGAAGTCTATCTCACCACAATTTCATTTTTTGTTTTATTTTTTAATTATTTTAGAATCTTTGTGATGTAATATTACCTAATTATGTGTTATATTCAATCTTGTGGCTAGGATAATGACGAAACCTTGTTAACAATTTGATTGATTAGTTGTTTGTTTTTAGCTAAATTCTTGTGATTGTTGATTGTTTGGTATTCTAATGTTCCGTTTGGGTTCTTTGGTCATTAATTGAATGAGTTTGTGAGCTATATTTTTACTAAGAAGTCCAGTATAAATGAACACATGGTAATTAATAAACAATATATCTTATAGGATATATGGATACTTTTCTAGTTAGTGCAATCTGTAGTGATATTCTATTTTTTGTCTTGGTTTTCATTTTTTTCGCATTCATCATACAGATATAGATTGTAGGTAAAATTGAATTAATTTATCTTGATAGAGAAAGTTAATAAATATCTGTAGTTAACATAACACAAGAATTTATTATTACTGAGAATTAAAGTAGATTAACAATGGTGAATTCTGGATCCTACAACCTTTCTTGATTTGATTAATTCAAGAATTTAGCGTTCTTATTTTTAATTGCTAATTTTAGTTGATAATTAGATATAGTTTAAAAACAAAACCAAATATTGATTGTGTACTTTATTATTAGAGCTAGTTTTACTTAAAGTATAATAAGTAGATATTAAGTCCTCTTGAGTTCGCCATTTCATTTATCATTATATTATTCGTCAATGACCCGTCCAGTTAAGGATATAATCGTCAACACCAAGCTTGGTATTATGGGAAATTAATTAATGTTTAACTAATCGTTAAAGCTTTTTCTTTCATTTAAATTGAGGCCTTGTTTGATCCACATTTTTTAAACTTATTTTCAACTATACATTCTCTTAATAAAATAATTTTACATGTAAATCTAAATTCGTTTGCTACCTTTTAAAAAAAATCAAATTTCAAAAAATCTCTACCAAACAAACGCTTATTCTATTCTTAATAGTTATGGTAGACGACATATTTGCCCATTAACTTGTAGAAAGGGGTTTGCCGTTTATATTACTAGTGCAATATATTTGTGAATGTTTGGCTCAAAAAAATTTAACTTTTAAGTTTAATCAAACATGGTCATAGGTATGGCAAAATGATGGCTTTCCCACAATCCGTTGGGATTTTTGGGAGATAGGAAATCACGTGGAGATTAAAATATCCTCATTCATCGATTGATTTACTCATTTACTGATATTTTAAATACGGTTTGAATTTAAAAACATAATAAAATAAAAACACAATTCGAACTGGAAATCATATTCCCATTCCTACTTCAATTCTCCGAAGTGGGGGCTGGACTAACGTGCTCCTTGTCTTTCTTTCATTTATGTTATTCGTGCTCTTTTATAGTGTTCGGTTATGATTGGTGATTTGGTTAAGTTTATTAGGTGACCTGCATCTGATTGTTATTAACCACCCCACATATTCAATAATTTAATTAAGTAAAAAAGCTGCGAATAAAATATTTTACATGGTGAAAAGTTTGTAGTTTTTAATTTTTATTTACATAGTTTATCCTTGCTATATCTTTTATTTTCAAAATTTTCATAAATTAATATAATTGCTTTACGAAACATGACAAATAAATAAAAAAGAAATAACAATATTGTGAAACTATTTTATTTTATTTTCAACACATAATTGTCGAAATTTTTAGTAATATTTGATTGTTTACTTTTAGGAATTACTCCACATATCCTATTGAATATATATGAATTAATATGACACGTCATTGAAACCCAATGTAAGATGAGTACCGGTGCTCATTATACACACACACACACACACACACACAATTAATCTCATAAGTACCAATGTTTATCTTATCTAAGTATTAGGTGACGTGATACATTATAATAGGTGGTGTAATCAGTTTTTTAATCAATTATTATCTCTCATAATATTATTTTATTTTTAAATTTATCCCTTCTAACATGTGAGATTCAAACCTAAATTATTGACATAACAAGACTTTACTCTTATTGGAGCTTTGGTAAATAATGTCTTTTATCTCACTCACACACACTCGTACCAAGCCACGATTTAATTTATAGAATAATATAATTAAATCATTAGTAACAACTATGAAACAAAACCAGAAACTCCAACTAACATTCTTCATTAATTTGTGCATCTTAGAAAACAATAGATCCTCATTTCTAAACATGCTTGATAAGTTAAATTAAACATAACTGAACCCGTGTCAACCAATCCTAAGCAAAAACTATGAAACTAAACCAGCAACAGCTCCCACTAAAGTTCTTCATTAATTTTCTTATCTTCAGAACAATATGATTCTTGTTTTTAGATATGTTTGATACCATTCAATTACACCTATAAATAGATTCCCTTGCCTAGAATCAAACCACGGAAGCTAAATTAACCTATATTGAATCTTTAATTTTCTTCAAAAAATAATTCCATTCCCACCAATTGAAAGAGAAAATGCATAGAACATTTCTTAGTTTGGCTATCATAGCCATGTTGATTTATACGTCTAAGGCAGAAAATTACACTGTGGGAGCCCCAAATGGTGGATGGGATCAGTTCACTGATCTTAAAACATGGGCTTCATCTCAAACATTTTCCCCTGGAGATAATTTGTGTATGTATTAATAAATTTATATGCTTATAAATTAAAAATTTAGGTTTGACTACATGAATCCATTTTAATAACTGATTTCTATATTTGCATGCAGTTTTCCGGTATGGATCATTCCATAATCTTCTCGAAGTGTCCAAGGCAGACTATGATTCTTGCGTGACAAGCAACCCTCTAAACCCTCCTTACATTGGTGGCTTGACAGTCATTCCTCTCACTAATCCAGGCAAAAGATATTTCATCTGTGGAATTCCTGGACACTGCTCGGCCGGCATGAAGGTTGAAATTAACGCGATCGCAGCCTCTGTATTGGCTCCGGCTGCTGCTCAATCACCACCACAAACTATGGCCACTACTTCCTCCCTCGTCTCTCCAGTTTCCTCTCCCTCTCCTTCACCACTATTTAATACTTTTCCTTCTGCAACTGCACTTCCTCCTGCGGTATCTTTTCGTGATAGTACTGCTCTTTCATCAGCAACCAAGTTCAGTGTGACAAATGGAGTTACAGTCGGATTGGCTTTCCTTGTGGTGATGCTTTTGAACATGTGAAATGTTAAATCAGACCTCACAATTTGTTTTCTATATGTCAATTGAGAATGTGTGATTTATTTGTACGATTGGATTAAAAAAAGTCAAATAAAGCCATCGTCTTTTTAACTTTTGATTGATAGAAATAATTTTCTTCTTATTTTATTTGAAAATATTCATCTAATTTCGATGAGCCACCATATATCATTGCAAGAATTACTCAAAAAAACTATTAAACCTAGAGTCAAGTGCACATAAATTGGAAATGGTTTTTAAATTAATAAAATGGGTCAACTTTGTGCTCCAATTTCAGTGGGACTCATACTCCGATTTTAACAGAATCAAGTATATTCACGTTCTACTCTGCGAGATAATTAACTTCATATATTTTTCTGTAAAAAATCATTTAGAATTGAATGAAATATTTTATGTTAAATAACCAACTTGATACTATAAACTAGTGAAAATTTGACTCAATTGGAAATTGTTACACACTTATCCCACATAAAAAAGTTAGTAAACTTTGATGTGGTTTATATAGTGGAAGTTTGACAATTGGATTTGTATCTCAAGGGGTACCAATAATCTTTGGAAGGAAAGACCTATATCCTATGCATCCAACTACAGCGAGCAAAGAAAAAGCCCTCCTCCCAAATATATTTTTTATTGGAGTGGTGATGAGTTTCAAGCATGTTTTGGAGGATGAACTAGCTAGAGTAAAATAATAATATCCTTTTTATGGGTACACGGTATTCTCCACTTTCACCGGATTATAAATGGAAAGACAAACATTTGGAGGAAGCTCTCTCATTACACCTGCAATACTTCATAATAAAAATGACCCAACCATATGGTCACATCTATTCAGAGCAAGTTGGCTGGGAGCAATATTAAAGGAGGAAAGGATGATGCGAAAGAAAGAGTGAAAAGGAAGTTTGAGTCCTGTACTCATGAACTCTTATGAATATCTAGCTATACAATTATGGGGAGGACGATCTGCGGTTTGAAACTGCTCGGGACATATCAATTCCACATCATTAGGGACACCAAAGCAGGCCCGAATTTCACCTAAACCTTTTTCGGCAATATATGAAAATATCTTTGAGGCTTCAAAAGTCTTTCTACCGCTAGCAGTCGAAGTCTCGCGAGCCACATCAGCCCTAGGTTGGGAACTCACACCTTTGTCACAAGGTTTTTGGATAGCCCTAGATTATGAAGGATTCGTTAAGGAATGTGATTACGCTGTGAGACTTTAAGACCCATTGAAAGAAGGTGTGTCATGAGATGAGTCCCTGAGACGACTATCTTCAATTGTTATGAAACTGATCGCAAGATATGGCAAATAATGAAGAAATAAAGAAGAAAACAAGAACACAAGAATTTACGTGGAAACCCAATTCGGAAAAAAATCACGGGCAGATGAGAACAATCCACTATAATCAATAGTTTTATGTTTACAATATCAAGATTTCAATAATCTCAATTGAAATCTAAACTCTCAATCTCTCAATATGTTGTTGAATCTCAAGAGAATAATATATTAATTTTATATTATGGAGATACAATGTGGTAATATATATATAGAACATCTTATTGGAGTCCAAAATGGAGTAGAAGACCCAAAAATCGAGGAAAAATTAGCAATCCCTGTTGTTCACACAACCTGGACGCCCAGCATATAAATTATTTTCAGAGAGGGCGCCAGCACTTCTGACCCAAAATTGTTTGTGGCGCCTTGGCTCCCCTTCCTCGGGATTAAACTTCCAAAACTTGCTTTTAGCCATCCAAGAATCATTTTCCAAGTCAAACTCATAATTATCAATGAAATTTGATCTCTACAAGCTAGGATTCTTCAAATCCAAATAACATAGACTTCCTCTAATCATCCAAATACCAAATCACATGGA
>CAIGRR010164234.1:0-11299 GCA_903798365.1 Fraxinus sp. 1973-6204
CCGAGCCGGCGAGCTTTTTTACCACCCCTATATCGGCTTAGTGAAAATTCATCATTTTTTTTTTTGGGAAGTGGGGTGGGGTTTAAGATATAATTGGGTTCAAACAATACATGTGTTATAGTTATTTTACGGCTAACATTGGTACTATAATAAGATAATTATATTTATGTCACACTATTTGTTAACTACACCATATATTAATTACAATGAGCATTGCCAACCGTTGCTCATTTTGCATTTATGTTCCAACTTTTTTATTATCAATTTTTATTAATTTACACATCTTGTCTTTGATGATAGCGTAAAATTAACTCTCGTATGCTTTAAAAAGGGAAGATTTCATAACTAAGGGATTACGTTTCACCAATTTCAAATTTAAGAAACTAAGTTTAAAATTTCAAGTTTCAGGTTTTTTAAATTTTTATTTATAATTTAATTAATTAAACATATATTTTATTTTTTAAACATACTATGGTCACTCTTTCATATAATTACAAATTCCATATAATTGGTCACAAATTACAATTTGTATATGTCACAAATTATTTTACGGTTTCAATTCAAAAAAAATTATAGGTCACAATTTGTTCATTAGTCACAAATCAAAAATTTATATGTCACGACTTATTTTATGGTCACACAAAACATCAAATTAATTGCACAAATTATATTTAGGTCACAGTTTATCAAATAATTGGTCACAAATTAATAAATTTTTAGGTCACACAATATTTATTGGTCACAATTTATCTATTTTGTTGGACACGTATTATTTATTGGTCACATACTAACCAATTATTAGTCACAATCAACCAAATCACTTGTGACTAGCACCACACTATTGCAACGGTCCAAACCACCATCGACAGAACCACAACTGCCACCACCACCACCACCTCACCTCCACCAAATCAGAACGCTGAGCACCATTGCCACGGCCAAATCCATCACCACCAACACTAGATCCACCATCAGCAGCCTGATCCACCACCGCTACTAAAACCACCCAAACATCACCACACCATGAAAACCACCACCAAAGTGGGACCTTTCCAAAGTTCATCCATAGAACACTGCCCTTTACATTGTTCCCAATCAAGATTCTCATATTCACCTTTCAAGAAAAAAATCGTAAAACAAAGAACAACAAAATTGTTCAGCACCACAAAACCTGCAAAAATCTTCCTCTGTACATATTCTTTCGTGTGATTTTCACCACAAAGATGTCTCTTTGGCAAGTGATTAAAAACAACACCAATTTGACATCAAGGTCTCTAGGTATATCACTTGCCTGCTAAACAAATGTGAATTTTCTATATTCTTGTGACTCAACTAAAAATATGTCCTTGATTTGGATATTCTTCATTTTTCGCAGATAGAAGTCATAAAGCCCTGTTGGATCAAGCTAATTAGTCGTTGCATCTGATTTAGAACCAGAATATGAATTGTTAATATCAAGATATAGTGAAAATCATGGAAGCTTCTTGGAATTGCAGGTGCTAAGCTAAAGGGGGTGATTGGTGGTGGTGGCAGAGGAAATACCAAAATTCTAAGAGAGGGAGAAGGAGAAGAGAGCACAGTGGCAGCGGCAGTGGCTGAGGAGAAAGATGGAGAAGAGACGAATTGTGATGAAATTGATTAGGGTTTGGAATGAAAATTGTAAAATACTTGATTTTTGAAAAGTGAAACCTAATATCTTAAATTTGAAATCGAATCTTGAAAACCCTTATTTTATGTAATTTTCCCTTGTAATGCATGAAAGAAGTTAGGGATATAAGTGTCAAATGAGTAGAGATGGCAACCGGGCGGGTTCGTGGCGAGGCGGGCTCCTACCTCGCCCCGTCCCGCCCCACCTTAGACGGGACGGGGCGCGGGCATGCCCCATTTCCCACCCCATTTTTTTTATTTTTTATTTTTTTATTTTAATCTTCACGGGACGGGATGCGCCTTGTGACTCGAGACGGGGCGGTGAATCCGGTGATCCCAGCCCCGTCGGGCGGGGACAGGGTGGAGAGGATTTTTTTGCCATATCTACAAATGAGTAAGATAATAAAAAGTGTTGTGCAAATATAATTACCAATTGTAATATCAGTACACTTTTAGGGTGTCCATTTTTCTCTCAAATATTGGCCATGATTGCAAATCTTTCAAATTTTTTTTGCCATTTTTCAAAATGGAATGTCAAAATTGGACGTTCTTTCCAATTTCCTCTAAAATGAATTGCGAATACTTTTATCATTACTGGCTTAATGGTAGAAGAGATCTGCATTCACGTATATGTCAACATTCATAATTTAACTTTCAAAACAGGCGATGATATTGTCTAATTTGAAAATCTGTTTTTAGACCCCAAATAATTGTTTTTAGAAACAATTTGAAAATGGATTGATTTTAATGAAATTTAATACTCTCTCTCTCTCTCTCTCTAAAGTTCACATTTAAAAATAATCACGATCAATTGTATTATTGGAAAGAGAGATGCATTCGAAAAAAAAAAAAGTTAATAGTTGTAATTTATGACGTCAATGTTGTGCCATTGAAGTTTTGAAATAGGCTATGACATTGGCTAATTAGATTCTAGTTTATATTCAGTGTCGTTATTTTAGGTAGAATTAGATAGTTTCCAAGGATTGAATTAGATCTACGATCTTTACTCGTAACTCGTAAGGTTTGACGGTGATCATGAATCCTTTAAATTTTGTTTGCAAATGTTGAAATGGACAGTGTATAATTCTTGATTATTTGAAGCTGCATATCCAATCTCGTCATTGTCCAAGATGTTAGGTCGAGTTAAATTTAAAAATACCATCTTGATTATTCGGGTCAAAATGTTATTGTGATCACGTCTATGACAATATAAACATATTTTATTCTTGATAGATTATTAATCAATTAAACATAAATTTGGGGCAACTTCATAACATTTAAATAGACCAATACGTAGTATGGTATTAGGAAAATTATATTCACACCACAAATTTTATTTTTTGCACCACATTTCAATTGTACTTAAGATTTTTTATTTTTGCTCATTATAGTAGTTATATTCCTAACGATTCTCCATATCATTATCAAATTTTCAATTAATTAACACATATTATATTTGATAACAATTTTATATTCAAAAGTCCGTTGAAATGACGTAAACCAACTTATTTTTCCATTACATTGTTTAATAAATAAATAAATAAAAGTGCAAAAATTTATATATCCCTCAGTATGAAAACAAAATATTTTGACATAAATCACCATCAAGAATGAGTTGAAAATAAGAATTCGAAGGAGAAAAGTTAAAAAAATAATTATTACAATGAACAAAGATTGAAGAGGTTAACTGCAATTAAAATATTGCACCTTAAGGTGGTCCTAAACAAAATCATTCATTTTACTTGAATTTGAAAACCTAAATTCCAAACCATAAACAAAACAAATGACATCAAACGTGGATCCTTTAGCATGTGACCAAATGCTTCTCTCCGCGCCCCCATTTACAAATTTAAATCCAAAACCTACCACCAACATTTTCCCTCCCTTAACTTCTGCATCCCATATCAAGAGAGATGAATTGGTAGTCTTTTATGCGTACACATATAATCCACCAAAGCAACATTCTTAATTTTTTTGTATTTCAACGACCCACATTTTGTTTTTGAATCTTTTCTTGATCAGGGGATTCCAGAGTCCATTTTGAATTTGGATTTTGAGGGTTTTGTTTAAAGGTACAGGCTGAGAATCTTGAAATTTGAATTCACAGTTTTTTTTTTCTCAATTTTCTTGAGCATGAATGTGGGTCTAAGAATCAACCTTTGGTGATGTCCAGATCTGAATCAAAAGTGAGGGTTTAAGAAATAATGTTTAGTTTTTTTATTTGTTTATTTTGTTTGGAGTTCTTTTCTTTTTTTGTTTAAATTCATGATGTTCTTGGATTTGATATTTAGGCAATGGTGGGGCAGAAAAGAGGTATCGTGGAAGATGAAGAAATGACCTCAATTTCTTACAGAAGAGTTAAAATGCGTGATCTTGAATCCTTTCTTCCTTCTGAAAGTATGTCTTTTTTTCTCTTAAATGTAAAATTATGTGTAGTTTCAATTTTTATTTGGTTAGTTGTAATTTATATAATTGAGAGACTTCATGATACAAATTTGACTTTGTTGTTTAGATAAGAAACTTCCCCTGGGCTTAATTTGTACCATTTCAGTCTGATATGTGGCTTATGAGTTTTGGGGTTTCAGTTAAAACTATTCAAATGCTTTGATTAATTTTTTTGGTGAAATATTTATTGTACTTTTGGTGGGGAGGATTGTGTTGTAGAGGGAGATTCCTTAAAATAAACTGAAAAGCCAATTTTTATGTAGCAGGAGGAAGATGGGGAAGTGATGCAGCGCATCCAGCGGTCCACTTTGCTCCGTGTGCACTTGATCTCAATACTAATGTCGGTTCTGTCCACAATACCGTTGATGATGATCGTCAAGGATGTACAGAGGGAAGCAAGAAACAGCCCACATCCGGGAATGAACAAATGGAATGTAATGATGATTTTTTGAAGTCAAGAGGGTTTACGTTAGATCTAAATGCTGAAAACATTTCCAGTTCAATCAATCACGACCCTTTCTATCCGTACAAAACCTACGAGCATTCAAAATCAAGGGACAATTCTGAGTGTGGGAGTTCTGTAGGTCCATTAGAGGGAAAAGATCCAATGGGAGTTTGGAATAAGATGAAACAAAACGGTTATCTATCCACTTCCTCTGGAGAACCAGCACTAGCACTGCCAAGGCCACGTGTGAAGAAGAGTAAAAATGACATGATGAAGAAAAAGATAGAGCTTGCCAAGAAAGAGAAGGTAGATAGGTTTGCAAAGGTTGCCACTCCAAGTGGATTGCTTAATGGGCTAAATCCTGGAATCATAAACCATGTGAGAAACAGTAGACAGGTTCACTCTATTATAGAAGCCCTGGTGAGGTCTGAAAGATCTGAAAATCGACATTCTGAAAGCAAGCTAGATAAGCTAACTAAGTGTAGCACGAAAGAATTTAGTGACGAAGAGGACCTGGAAAAAACAAACTGTTTGGGAGTTAACAGTGAAGATATTTTGTCAAGAAGCAGCCAGATGAGCAGGCATCCATCAAAGAGTAAATCAACTTCTCTGAGCTCTGAACTTACTGGAGAAAATAATTATTCATACAAGGGAGAGGGAAATATTTTTGAAAGTAAGCCTTCATACAGCCACATAGAAAATGAGGATGATGGACTCACACTAAAGTTGTCATCATGTGTAACCGTTGCATCAGAGGATATTAGCTCTTTGTCAAATCAGGAGTCAGCAAATCTCTCCAGTACTGTTACGTCACTTTCCGTCAAAGGTTGGTTAATTGTACTCTTATTGCTTGCATTATTTTGTAACGAGCTCAAGGCTTACAGCTTGAAGCACGCCTCACTCAAGGCCTCCTTTCTTACATTTTGAGTGCCATTTGTCAAGCTTTATTATTTGTGATGGAGAGCAGGATAAGAATAAATATAGAGGTATATTTTAATTAGGATTTTATAATAAGTATATTTCAATTAGATTTGATTAGATTAGTTTTGATATTTTGATACAATTATAGTTTATTAGGAGTTTGTTTCCTTTTTAACTTCTTGGTTTATTTGCTATAAATAGAGGGGACTTATTCATTGTAAATCACAACCAGATTATATGAATAAAGATTGATTTTCCTCTTGCCCTCAATTCTTCTCTTCTTTGCTCCCCTTTCTTTTCTTGTTCCTATTTGTTTGTTAACAAACTATACACATCCTGTGTCAATTTGACTTACTCAATCACGTGCTTAGAGGATCTTGGGGTGGCTGAGGTGTGCACTCATTGATCTTGTACTTTTCAGGCTTCTTATTTCTGGCCTCAGCCTTCTGAGCTAGTTTAGGTGATTTGGGCTATTTGGATAACAAATTTTTGGGACTTTTTACCTTTCAATCATAAGGATTTGTCAAAAGATTATCTATAGCTAATGACTATGATTGACATTTCAGCATTATTGACATATGCTTCTGAAATATTTCTTTTCCACTTTGATATCTTGCCGATAACTCGAGTACATTAAATCAAAGGAACTTTTGTTTGATAACTCCAGTAGTGAGCTAATATGAGTTTGATTTTCAGCTGCTAATGTAGCTTCCCAATGGCTGGAACTTCTTAATCAAGATATCAAAGGACGTTTAGAAGGTAAACTGCTACTTCAAAATTGAAATTCCATTACTGTTTAAGGTGGCAATAGATTCCTAATGCAGTATGTTCTCTAATTGCAGCGTTGCGGCGTAGTCAGAAGAGAGTTCGGGCTGTAATTAATACAGAATTACCTTGCCTAATGTCAAGAGAATTCCCGTCTAACCAAGAGAATGATCTGTATACAATAGGTTCTAACTTTTTCCGTCCTGACAAAGCGACGGCCAATGCTCACTTTGTCAGATGGAGAACAATGTTTTGGCATATGGATAAAGCACTATCCGAAGAAGAAAGTCAACTGGTGAGTTTCTAGCACTGTGAAGGACTACAAGTGCAACTTTGGTAGCGCAGATTGGATAACCCTAAATAGTATTAAAGAAGAAAAGGCTGGTCTTTTTCATTATGATGTCCAGTCATGTATACCGAACATGAAACACTAAATGTTTAACCATAGTCTAGGATATGAATTTATGCCAAGTATATTCTGTTTTTTATGTAATCAGGAAAGTTGGCTGAACCAAGTAAAGGAAATCCAGTTGTGGAGTGAACCAACTCTTTGCAAACATAGTGGTCATCATGGTTTGCAACAAACAAGTACAAACAAATGCAGGTAAACATAATAAATTTTTTAAAACAACTACATCATTAAACTAGTATTGAATTTTGCAAATAATACGTATTGTGTATGGGACATATATTTTTTTGATGTTTTTTATCAGTTGTGTGGCAGAAGTGATTTTAAGTTGTAATTTCTTAGAAAACTCTCAAAATCCAGACATCTTTGAGAAACACACAAGATTAAGCTTAGTTGCATTTGCTTGTTATCTTCTTTTAGTCAGTAGATGCTGTCAACAAGCAATCTTTTTATGCCAAATCTAAAAATCTTCACCTGGTTTTCCATCCTTTATGCAAAGTTCAATTCCAACTTTTAAATTCAAGAAAGTGTTCAGCAGTCAAAACTTTGATCGTGCTGGTTTAATAAAATTTTGTACTTCATCTGTGAAACTAAGCCTTGTTTCCATAAATTTCGAGTTGGCTATGTGAACCATTTTTTCTCTACACTTTCAATTTTATTTGTGTACTAATCTATGTTGGTTTAATATTTTCTGCAAAACCAAAAATAATTTGTACTATATCTGTTTCATTTTTGTATATTCGAGGTCAGGTTTTACATCCAATTCCAGAGTTTGTTGTTCTTTCGTGTTTCGTTATTTCATTAACTGAAAGAGATTCCTGCCAAATTTCCCACGTTTTGTTCGTTCTAAAACAAAAATTGTACTAATTCGCAAATATTTGTTATGCAGATTCGGACAAGCCAATGACTCAGAGAGGGATTTAGCTGTTTTGGCTGCTGCTGCTTCCATGTATTCAACTTGCAACTTCTTGTTATCGATGGAAAACCGCTAATCATTTATCAGCAAGCCGTCATTGTATTCTATACTTACATATGAAATCATTGTTGAGTGCTCGTATTATAAGCTTTACACCAATTAGGTGTACTAATCAGGGCTTTTTACATTAGATGTTGAAGTTCATTGTGATTGATTTTTTTCGTTTCAGCCATTTGGGCCGAGAAGAACGTTGCTCAAAAATCTAATGAGAATAAAAATTTGATTTGACTTCAGGAAATGCATGTATTTTATTTTTTCACTGAATATGGATGTTTCCTTGAACTTGGTCGCAAATAATATAGAAAAAAGAATTTTGGGAATTGCACGAATCAAACATATTTCTTGCTTAGAAGATTGTGAACGGTTTAAGTTTGTATATCTCCAACTCAAGATCTTAGCTGACGCAAAGTTATATGAAATGCATAGAAGATTTGCGGATAACACAGCTATGATTCAAGCCACTGAAAAAATATGAAGCTTGGCTCTGCCCATGAATCTTCTAAATACGAGCCCGAGTGGCCCATGGCCTGAGCCGAACAAAGCCTGCAAGTTGGGGCCCCTTTGCCACCCTAAGATCAGCCTGATAGAAAGAGGAAATTACCTAAAACCAGTTGTTTAATTTGAACTTTCTAAAAATCAGGTTTAAACTTTTTTTAATAAAAAATCAGGTTTTAATTTCACAATTAATATTAATAATGATATTATAAAATTAAATTAACCTATATACACACCCTACTATCTAACCCCACCAAATTCATTTTAAATATAAAATCCTAAATCAACTTTCTCACCATTTCTCTCCACTCTCTCACTGCCCGCCGCATCTTCCGCCACTGCCACCGTCCGTCTCTTTCCCTCGCCCTCGCCCTTCCTCCCTCTCAACGCTGCTGCGAATCGCAACGTCTCGCGCTGCTGTGGGTGGGTGGCTAGCGTCGTGACGCTGCTGATGGTCCGGCGATTTGTGGTGGTTTTGAGTTTTTCTTCATTCTCAGATCTTCTTAGCGGAGTTGGTTTTTGTTGTTTGTGATTTGCACATTGTGATGGTCTTTTGCAAATGTAGATGGTAAGGTGGTGGTCAGGCTGGTGGTGGTTGTGGCATGGTATAGATAGAAATAGAGATGGTTGTTGAGGTGTTGGAGGCTACGTAGTTGTCGCGGTGGTGGTGCAACGATTTTTTGGTTGTGATTTTGCGTTGGTTTTATCGGTGTTGGTTGTTGTTGTCGTTTTTTGTTATTGTTGTGCCAGTGGTTGTGGTGGTGTTGTGACGGGGTCGACAGAGAGTGTCTGTGACCAAATAGTTGGTCGATTTGTGACCAATTATTGGTAGTGGATTGGGATCGAGGGACGACTGTTTGGGTGTATGTGACCAACTAGTGTCGATCTGTGACCAATATTGGTGATGGATTGGGATCGGGGGACGGTGTTTGGTTGTATGTGACCAACTATATGGTTCTCTGTGGCTATTTAAAATTCGAGTGTCTGTGACCAACTAGTTGGTCGATCTTTGACCAATTATTGGTGGTGGATTAGGATCGGGGATGGGTGTTTGGGTGTATGTGACCAACTATATGGTTATTTGTGGCTAACTATTAATCTGTGACCTTAAAAGTCGATAATCTGTGATTAAAAATATGATATGTGACCAACACATTTGGAACTGTCATACTGTTACTATAAAAAAATTTAAACTTGTGACCAACTAAAAATTTGTAACCTATACTTTTTTTTTTAATCAGTGACCAATGAAGTTAATTGTGACGTATAAATTTTTTGATTTGTGACCTCGAAAATAATCTGACCAAATTGCATACAACTGTGACCTTAATAATTGTCGGAATCGGACTTGTCGTTGGAACTAAGTGGCGACGGAACGGTCACCGAATTCGTAGTCGGAATTAAGCTCGGCGGGAAATAGTCGCCGTAACGATTGTCGGAGCAGTCGTTATCGCCAGAACTGTCGCTGGAGCAGTAGGGTGGTGGGGGTGGGGTAATTATATTATATTACCATTAAATATTTAATTTAACATAATTGTTAAATATAACTAATTAAATCATGGAAAAGCCTGATTTTTGAAATTCTAAACATTGGAGCCTGATTTTTGATTTCATGATAGATAATGCGTGACCCGTGCATTTTTCCCTGACAGAAAACTCAATAATCTANTGATTTTTGAAATTCTAAACATTGGAGCCTGATTTTTGATTTCATGATAGATAATGCGTGACCCGTGCATTTTTCCCTGACAGAAAACTCAATAATCTACTAATCGAAATTGACATCCAATCCAACTCCATTGAATAATTAGGAATGACAAAAAAATCCGACAAACTCGATACCCACGAGGTGGGATTACTCGCTTAATCAGGTATTCGGGTGGGACCAGGGAGGGGACGGGTAACGCGTGCCCCTCCCCACCTCGTTTAATATTATTTATTTATTTATTTTTAGAATTCAATACTTTAAATGAAAAATTTCACGAAACTTTATTAGTTTTAATAGAAAATGACAACTAAAATTATCTAAAAAATATAACAAATAATAAAAGCCTTATTTTATCAAATATATGTGAATAATTTATCTTTTAAAAATAAGTAAATATTAAAAATATATAATTGTCTTAGTCTAATGAATGGGGGCAATAAAATGAATTATTAAAAATTTAAAGAAAAAATTAATAGGGGTAGTAAACAGGGCAAGAGCCTCACCCCGCCCCGCCATAAACGGATAACGGGGTGGGGAATTGCATGGCGGGGCAACCTCACTCGTCCCGTTCCGTTGCCATCCCTATGAATAGCTACTGCCATTAGAGATTTCACTGTTTGATTATTTTATATGAGATCTTTGTCATCCTCAGTTCATCCGTTAAATTTGTTTTCTATCTTTAAACCTTAGCCCCCCTTCATTTCCATCCAAATTATTAGCCTACAAAAACATTTTTTATGTTTGATTGAATATTAGTTGTTATAATGAACTTCCCACATGGCTTTATTTTCATAGCGAAATTCATCCAAAACAATAATGTTCAACTTCACAAACTCAAAATTCAATAGACTAGAATCAATGGACTTCAACGTTGGTGATTTTTTTCCTTGATTTCCCTTGTCCCATGTCACTCCAATGCATCTTTTCTTGAATTATTTAGAAAATTATCCTAGGTTAATCACAATTCACAGTCAAATGTTGTTAATTAGGATCAGGTATGCACAGATATGTTTATTTCTTGTTTTTGTTTACATGCCTTGATTTCTCTAAGACAAGATTTAAATGACTATGCTAGCTCTCTCTAATAACTTAAGCTTTTAGATGAGATGATTAACATACACTATCAATGCCTGTCGAGATGGTGCTGTTAATGAAAATGTTTGAAGTGTATTTGTCCTTTTGATTCAACATGGTAATATGATTACATTATCTGGCAAATATAGATGCCTCCATCTCCAAGTCCAGTTCCAATGGCTGATTCGTATTCTAGGGATGCTCAAATCCCAGTGATTCAGCCAAAGGCAGAGGCATGCGACATGGAGTCTAATAAGTGCCACATTACAGGATATAAAATCGCTGCACGTGTTCCTTCAGGTATATTTATACATCTTCTATTTCTTTACTTTTATAACGCCCCAAATTCTCAAAATTCGAAGCATTAAAAGAAAAATTTATCTCCTTTATTTGAGCCCTTAAATGTTAACCAAA
>CAIGRR010164295.1:0-10650 GCA_903798365.1 Fraxinus sp. 1973-6204
AGAAGTATGGTTTGATTAGGAATCATGGTGTTTTGAGAGTTTTGATTGAATTAAGGAATTGTAGATAAAGTAAAATACTAAGGAGACGAAAAGGAAACAAAAATTGGAAGAAGGGAACTTTTTCAGCAAGCCCGGCGTTGCGCCGCGAAAGCCGGCAGAATGCTCGGCGGCGGGTCGGGCAGGGCGGGGCCCCAAAAGGTGTTTTTTGGCAGTTTTCTTGTTCTATCCTGATTTTGGGACTTCTAATTCATCTTGAACTCCAAAATTTCGAGATTTTGCTTTTATAAATACTCCACAATGCATAGACACAAAAATGTGACTAAAAGGATAGCAATGAGAGATTATAACAATTAGATCTTTATGTATACATTAGAAACAAGAGATTATTGTTTAAATTAGATAGAGATGATCAAATCTTGTAAGACAATTGATTGTTTCTTGGTATAATGAATTCTCATCTTCCATAATTTTATTGATTGTTGTATGATCCATTAAATTTCATATTGTCTATAATTTTCTTCTTTAACTATTTGGTCGATTTCTCAACAAGTGATATCAAAATATTCTTGATATAGGGGTTGATTCATAACAGTTTCCACCATATCTATNTTGGTATAATGAATTCTCATCTTCCATAATTTTATTGATTGTTGTATGATCCATTAAATTTCATATTGTCTATAATTTTCTTCTTTAACTATTTGGTCGATTTCTCAACAAGTGATATCAAAATATTCTTGATATAGGGGTTGATTCATAACAGTTTCCACCATATCTATGTGTACGTAGACCAACTTCATTGTCAAATGTTAGTGTATCATGAATAAACCCTAAGTTTATACCACCAATAACAATAAAATCGCAGCAAGGAAAAGATGACACAAAAGAACATGTACCCCGCGTGTCCTATATTTTTGGGGTACTTTTAAAAAAGGCTAGTCAAGCCTCTCAAAGCATTTTTAGAGCAGAACTTTTTCGGCCTAACTTTAAAAAAAGTTTTTAAGGCCTATTTTAGGTCAAAATTATCATTTTCTATATTATTGAAATGTATCAAATGTCATTGACACATAATGATCATAATACTCAATTTTCAAATTGGAACCGTTAGTTTCACTCAAATCCGGCTTTATTTTGTTCTTCCTTCCAATTCCAACTTTCTTATTCTTCTTTGTTCTCCTTTCTTCTTTTTATCTACTTTTACTGGAAGTATATGAAAGCAAATTCAAAGAACAAACCCTTACATTTCTACATTTTTATATTGGTAAGATACTTTTATTTATTTTTTGATCTTGTATTATTTTTATTTGTATATATATTCATTGCCATTTCTATTTAGTTAAATGTTTACATGATTTTTCTTATTTTAAATGATAGAAAGTCGTTTTAAATTACTTCGATTGATTATTTGCTAACATCCAAAAATCTTATTATTACAATTATAAATACAAACTTAACAACATGGATTGCTATATTTTATTTTGATGACTGCGCGAATAATAATCAAGAAAAATGGAAATGGAAACGAAGCGAGAGTTATGAAATGGTGAAAGGAGTTCCAAATGCTTCAGATACCTCATATCACGATTAATATTGTGAAGTGTTGGATCTCTACAAAGTTGATTCATCTTTGCATAAAATTGAGATGGAATTTATTCTCTCTGAAAATGGAAAGTTTTCAATTCCAGTCAAAATTACTTGAGACATACAAGTGCAATGGTTGCTATCTCTTAACAAAAAGATTGTCATTATCCCATTTGTGTAATCCTTGTAAGCAAAGGTCAGTTGAGCATCCACAAGAAGATGATAATGATTCATTTATGAAATGAAAAACGATGTAGTTGAATGGTAAAATGCAAAATGAAGGTAATAATATTCATTGTGAAATGTAAATGTATGATGATAATGAACTGGATCTGACTGAGAATGTTGATTGGGATGGGTTGTAGGTAGCCCAAGATAATAATGTTGATATTCTCTCTGAAAATTGTAGCAATATTGCTTTCTCTACCCATGAACCCTAGATGCTTCAAGGTAACACAGAATAAAATCTTTTTACAAATTAGCACCTTATCGCTTCAACTCTTACGTTACATATGATTCTCGAGGATGCAGATTTAGATGATTATCAAATTTTCAGCATAAAAAAAGATTTTATAATGGAAGTCCACATGTTTGCAATAATGTACAACTTTGAATTTAGAGTGAAGAAATCAAATAAGGAAGTCTATACAATTGTTTGCATAGATGAAAATTACAAATAGCATTTGTGAGCAACTAAATTAAAAAATTATGATTATTTTCAAGTTCACAAATATGCACGTAAAGGACACGCATCACGAATTCAAGGTAAACATGAGTCATTAGAGGGCAAGGAAGTCACGAGAATGTACTTTGGAAGTTTTAAGAGGTTCCCCTGAAGATAATTATGCTAAATGAAGCTTATATTCTCATAATTTGGCTACAACTAATATTGGAACGACATTTTTTTAGAGATTGATAGTGATAACCACTTCAAGTACTTTTTTATGGTCCTAGGACCTTGTATTCACGGATTTCGCTCTTCAATGCAAAAAGTAGTTATCGTTGATGGAACATTTCAGATTGAGAAATATAAATGCATGATGATTTTTGCCACTTGTCAAGATAGAAATGTTCAGATTTATCCTCTTGCTCGAGGCATAGTTATTACAAGAATGATGCATCGTCTGCTTGGCTTTTTTACGAAGTTGAAAGAAGTAATAGGGGATACTGAAGATCTTGTTGTGATACTCGACCAACATCAAAGTATTATCAATGAGGTTCAAGTTGTCTATCAAAATGCCCATCATGGTCATTATATTTATCATACAAAAGACAACTTAAGGACCGTAACTCGAGAAATTGAGATTTTTCCACTTTTTAAGAAAGCACCACATGCATATACTTTGAAAGAGTTTGGAAATAATAGGAGCGAAATTAAGAGAATTGATACTAAAGCTTGTGATTATTTAGTCAAAGAAATTTTCAAGGTTGGGCCATGTCACATTTTTAGGAGAACTATTACAATATCACGATATCAAAAAATGCAAATCACTAAATTCAATGTTTTAAAAAGATCGACAAACTAATACTTGCATTGATTGACATAATTAAGTTGTCAAATTGATTTTATGAAGGGTGTGTGAATGCATATAGTTGTACAAGTACTTAACCCCAATAATTGAAGGGAAATTGCGTAAGAATATTGATAAAATCAAGAAGTTTGTTGTAGAGCTAATCGATCAATTCAAGTATAAGCTTATTTTAGTGCATGTTTGGCTAAGCTAAAAGTTACTTTTTAAGTGAAAAATACATGTAAACATTTTAGAATAAAGTTGAATGTACAACTTTGTTTGGTAGTTTTTTTCACAACCCCCTCACATAGAAGTGGGGCCCGCGATTGATAGTTTTTTTCACAGCTCCCTCACATGAGAGTGGGGCTAGCGATTGTGGGCTTCACCCCTATGTGAGGGAGCTGTGAAAAAAATTGTCAAATAAAGTTGTAACTCCAGCATCTCTCAACATTTTAACGCTTATCCAAACACGATATAAAGGTTTCTGCACTTTTTCGTGTGCGGGCCTATGTGAGGGAGCTGTGAAAAAAATCTCTCAACATTTTAATGCTTATCCAAACACGATATAAAGGTTTCTGCACTTTTTCGTGCACCCCACCCCTATGTGAGGGAATTGTGAAAAAAACTGTCAAACAAAACTGTAACTCCAGCATCACTCAACATTTTAATGCTTATCCAAACATGATATAAAGGTTTTTGCACTTTCTTGTGCCTTTCTACCATGATAAAATAACAAAATAGCTGCTAAACTGCTTGCGCGCACAGGCACAAGAACCGATGACCATTTCCGTTGCTCAAGCACCCACATGGGAAGAAATTGACCGCGCTGAAAGGTAAAAAAATTCACCATCTCAGTTCTTCATTCTTATTATAGTATGCTATAAAAAATTAACTTCTCTTTCTTTTTCTCTTTTGAATTTATGTACGTATCGGCAGTTATCTTGTGTGCTGTATGTTCGATGAATCGGCGTCCTTGTCGTCCTCTATTCTATCGAGATTGCTTGAAAATTGTGATTATAAAAGAAAGGGAAACCAATTTCCGGAGAATTACGAAAATGAATGGGATGATATGTTGGAATCAGCGGGCATGGTTTTGGTTCAATCCATGAAACAGCTCCAAAGGTAAAGAGAGTAAAGTTTTTAATTCCTCAAGAATTGGAATTTTTAGATTTTACTTTGCATTTTTTGGGCAAGAAATTTTCTTGAATTTTCAATTTTGTTTTCTAATGTGCAGGACATCTGAGATTTTCAAGGAGCTTAAATTGTTATTTGGCTCTGTAGCTGCCATTCCTGTACAAGTTTTCCTCGCCGGGTATTGATTTTTCTTTTTAGCTAGTTCGGTTCCATTAATTATATGTTGTTTAGTGCTTAACATTTAGATCAGTATAAGGTTTCACTTATTATATATATATTTTCCTTAATAGCGATTATAGGATTACCTGAATGTACGTGCTAAGAAGATTTTACCATATTGCATTGAAATCCCCTTTTTCGTATGATGGCTAAGGGGGTACAGAGTCTTCCATTTACAAAATCACAGTTTTTTGTCTAAAGTAGTGTTAGTTTAATGCCAGACACTTTCTTGATAGCTTTCTTTGTATGCTTATAATTGGCTTAGTGGAAAATGGGAAGATATGTACGAATATTTGTATGATTCCTTTGAATGCACAGAAATCAGATTTAAAGGCTTGTTTGGCACAGATTTTTTTAAAATCATTTTTCTCCAATATCATTTTCAACCACACATTTTATGGAAACCACAACTTATCCCCACTTTTTCAACCACGCATTCTCCAAACAAATCATTTTTCACTTGAAAAAATTTGTGCCAAACAAGCTTTAAGTATATGACGGAGCCTGGATATGTTAGTAATTGGAAGCTGTATGAAGTCAAGAATATGGTTGATTGTTATTGTGCTCTTGTGCTGTTTGTCTGCCAAATCAGTGCTATTTCACTTTGAAAGCAATTGTCGCATTCATGCATAGTGATTTTTGCACTGTCATTTACACTACCAATATCAAATGTAGAAGTGCGAGTACTCTTTGTCACATATTTGTGGTGGTGTGCTGGAGAGGCTACTATAGTAGCAGGAGAAGGTCTGGTTGCAAGACCCTTGATGGTCAAGAATTCGACAAATGATAGCATCATTTTAGTACCTAATTAAACTAATTAGTAGCTGAGGAAATACATATTTAATATTTTGATAGAGCTTTGTATTTGCCGAAAAGTCTGTATTGGTATCTTTTTAACCAACAGATAATGTAAATGTAAAACGTATAAAAAATCTATTTGCAGAAAGTTTCCACGGTGAAGATTAACATGAAATGGAGAAAGGAAGTGAACTTCAGAAAACTACGAGTTCCAGTATTGAATTATCAAAAGAAAAAAATGAATATCTTGTTTGTTTAGTAAAATGTGAAGTGGGACTGGCTCTATAAAGACCTTTTTCATATATTGAATGTTTACATGAGGGGGAGATAGGGCCATACTCTGAACTTTACTCTTTTATCTTGTGCATTGGACCATATATTATGTTTTCTACCTGCATTCATGGGGATGTTATTTTGTTTAATGTCATTGAGTCTTGGAATTTGCTTTTTGTGTGCATGAGTTGGTGACAAATCTTTATATAATTCACTTGATCTTTAGCTTTGCATGGACCACCACTGTAGGGTATTGATTGTGTAGCCATCATGTGTACCTTTATCTACAGCTTCTCATGACCATGGTGTGATGGTGACATGTCTATTTTACTCTCTTGTACGTTGCCACGAGGAACTTATAGCTGTGTTGTTTTCTTCTTTTATTTCTAAATCTTTAGTCTTCGCTTTGTTTCGCTCTTAAGTCTGATGTTTGAATAAAGCAAACAAATAAATGCTATGGATCTTTTTATTCTTGCACTTTTGATTATGGTGATCAAAAACTAAAGATGAGTGTCATGACTCTACTGGTTGAATATATATTCTTCAGGGTGTGTTTTCATATGTCAGAAGGCCACTTGACTGTTGCTCAAGGCTTTCTTGAGGAATTTCTTAACAATTGGAAATATGTGGATCAGCGGTATTATCTTCTCTTGAACGCAGAAGCTAATGCATCCGACGTAAAAGGATCTTGTTATAGGTTTTCTATAGGAGTTGATGAGTATTTGGAAGCTGTTGAGCTTTATGTGATGTCACTGCTTGCAATGACTATAAAAGACATAGATCTTGCTATTTCTTGGGTGGACAAAGCCATGTTACCTGAGGAGAGGCGTCAGGTAAGTTAATGACTGTGTTTTCTTAATTCAGTTTCATGATAGTTAGGAATATTACAAGTTCTGATTATGGATTACTGGAATTTGAAATTTTCATCAGAGTTCTGTGTAAACTAATTATTCTTTTGCACTACTTTTTGGCACCCTTTATACAGTTATCTCTAAAATGACAGTGTTCCCATCCTTACCATCATTACCATGATAAAGAATATAATTATACTGTTTGCCAATTGACTCCAATTTAGGATGGAGGTTTGCCAAGTAGAAACACTAGAATCAGGAATTTTGTTTACCAATCAATTCATAGACATGAGATGGACTCAAGCATAATGATTTGTAATTGCAATTCACACCTGCAAAATTTATTGACATTTTGAAGATCGTGCTTAGTTTTTTGTCTGCACTTGACAATTCACTGGTAAATATATCCGATGAGACCTATTCTTGGTCGAAGTAGCTTCTATAAATGTTTGTTATGGTTCCAAATTCATCTGTGATGTATTAATCTGATTTTCTACTCCTTCATGTTACCAAATTATCTGATTTCAATAGATGTGTAACCTCTCTGTAATTAACTCCTTTTCTAATGGACACTCCATAAATCTTCCACATTACCTACATATAATAGCACACACGGCCACACAAATGTTTGTATACGAATTGGAAAAGGAAATATCCCTTCTTTTTACTGAATGAGTTCATTCATTTTGACTAATTTATGGCATATTTTCTCATAATACTTTTCACTTTGCCTTATTAGAGTTCGTTTTCCGGGAACTCTGTTTAAATTTTTCGAGTGGTTTCTTTCCAGTCTACTTCTTTTATGATTGCTGTGATCTACTAAATGCTCGTACAAATTTCATCATCTTTTACAAAAAGCATTTTAGTTCAGTAAACAATCAAACCGACTTCCTATAAAATTAAGATGAAGATGCGAAGAATCTCCTCTACATGCATGCGGTAATTTTGGATCGTAAAGAGAAAGATGTAGTGCAGTGGAAGTGAGTGTTTCAAAAAGAGAGATCACAGATTACCAAGTTGAGGATTTTATTGGAAGTCAAAGGTCAACATTGCATCTGAAGATTGGTTCACATGATACTCCTGAGCTTTCATGTTATGATCACTTCTTCACGGATGTAGAAAATGCCTTTGCGCTTAGCCCAGTAGTGCATAGCATATGATGTCCTTTCATGCATTTGCACGCTTTTCTTTCTTCTGGTATGAACATTCTCAATGTGATGAAGAAGTCTGCGCTGTGTTTGTATGTGTATTATGTACGTCACAAGGATGATGTGTAAATTATAACTTGAATGTATTATTAAAAGATTATGCATTGACTGGCATCAGTTAATTTTTTCTATTTGGCTTTTAGGAACTCTTGAGGCGGTTACATTCGATGAATTCATCCAAGGTCAACAGTTCATCACAAGCTTCTATGTCACCTCAGCAGACAGATGAATATAAAACAAATTCTGATCACTTTGGAGAACAAAAACAGTATAATGGATATCTGAAAGATTTTGAATCTGGACATCTAGCTGGTGGAGGGAATACTACAAAACAGGCAATTCTGAAATTGTCTAGACATAGAGTTCCATACTTTTGGTGGTTCCCTTCCATCAATCTGAAATTTGGCAATTATCGATTGGTTGTACCTAGTGGGAAAGTCTTGCTATCTTGCTTATTGTTGCTTGTGTATTATTTTATGAGGAAGAAGCAAGCTTCTTTAAAGAGGTAAGACATAATTCTCTTGGTGGTTCATGTGTAAGCAATTAATATTTAAAATGAACGGGGATTGCTCCTCTTGTTCTAAATTTCCTTGGCTCATAGCTAGTCCGCTATAGTCTTCTGGAGGATATATCTGTGATCCCTCTTCCTGCAGGAGATGCATAATATGTGAAGTGTGAAACTAAGAATTATTATGATCTGAGCAATATTTCTGAAAAGTAAACTGAGTAATCTTTTTTAAATACACACAGTAAAGGTAAACATCATTAATTGTATCCATTATTGCAGCCATGACATTGTTGCATATTATGGGTCAGAAAATTATGAATGTGATATAAGATATCTTTCGTTTTCCCTGTCAAGCGCATTATCACAATCTGCATTTGTTTGTACTTGCCTTTGCCGAGCATAATTAATATGGAGGGACTAGTTCAGCATGTTGTTAGTCCACATGACACCCGACCGACGGTTCAATATAAATACTTTCTGTTGAATCCTTTGAGTGCATGTCATATTGGAGTGGAAGTAAATACTAGGATTTTTGTGGGCAATGATATTTATAACGTTGAAGTAATCCCGTTAATACACATAAGAAAAATTTTTAACATCTAGTTGGTTTAGATTATTATCTTATTCATTGAGTTTAATATCAACCATTTTGTTCTAAGCGCCTGTTTGACATAGCTTTTGAGAAGTCGAAAGGATTGAGACCTAGAAGCTTCTTTTGGACCCATTTGTTTAATTTTATGAAAATGTTTCTTCTAGTTAGAAGAACTTTTAGGGGAAGCTGGTTTAATATGACTTCTTCTAAAAGCACTTTTGGAATAAGAGGTTGTTTTAAAAATTAGTTTTCAAATAAAAATTAAGGTAACTTCCTCTAGAAGCAAAAACAAAAGCAAACGTCATGACAAATGGGCCATTAATCTTGTACTTACCCATCTATATTTAAAATGTGAATGCAAAAGAAGAGTATGGTGAAAAGAGATGGTGGAAACTTTTGGGGTGCTTGATCTACGGTCTAGCGTTTTTAGAACAACTATGTTCCAATTTTTAGCGTCTTATTAGTTCATAATGGTAATTTAGGAATGCTTTTACTGCACATTTAAACCCTGTAATGTATATGAAATGTATGTGACGAGTTGAGCATGATTTTGGCTTATGAATGCACTAATAATAAGAACTAGTTCAGCATGTTGCTACCTTTAAAATATCAGTGGATGATGGACTCAGGTATATGCCTCTAGAATGTATATTCTATTGTTCAAACAATTGTGTGGGTTTTGAAAGTTTATTTAGTCAGTCGATACAGGTTGATGAAGGATGAGTAGGATTTATTATTTGACATCCCGAAAATAAACATCTGTAGCCACTACGGTTCTTTGAGAAATTTCAATTGTGTTATCAGGAAACTATCTAAAACTGTTGCCATCTAATATTCATTTTCTGCCTGCACAGGGTTCTTACGAACAAAGCTGTATCCATCAAAAAGGCTCTGGTCGACTTGTGGCAACTTGCATTCTCATACCAAGTGAACCCTCTAGCTGCTGTTCAACCCCTCCCTACTGCAACTCGTGGAAGCTACTGATGGTGCATTCTTCCACTTTTGTCTAACTAATCGAACTATTATGAGATTGGTTTGCTTTTACCCCTTTGATTTACACCGTTTCTGCTGGCAATTGTGCACATACAAAAAGATTATGTGGGGGGTACTTCAGCACAAGGGCAGCCTGCAAGAACCATGTATTGTTGTATATGGAGTTTTGAGATACCTTGTTTTGCAGCCTAAATATTGTACCGCATAAATTGGGTTAATACTGCCACGGGTAGATACTCAAATGCCCATTGCGCGTAAGCATTTCTGACTCATTAATTATATACAATGACATCTCTCATCGAACTACAGATGTAATTGCATCCAAATAAGAGTTTAGAATCCTTCTGACTTTATCTTTCCAGATTGGGAGATGCAACCTGAGTTTTTGCTGAGGGCTTGAAAGTTTGTACTGCTTTCTCTTTCGTGAAGAGACGAACGATCTATTTCCTTGTATTTGTTCCTTGAACAAGTGAAGGCCCATTTCGATCAGTCGAACGAGTGCATTTCACGGTCTGAAACTATGAAATTTTCATTTCATCCTGAGCAGTCTTATCAACTTCGAATTATGATATAATGATTGTCATTAAGTTAATAAAATTAACATAAAAATGTATAACTGTAAATTTATAATTTATAATATTAAAATTACTCTACCAGTCCTCAACCAATACACTTGTAGAAAGTAAGAGCATCTTCAATGCAATGCATTTTATGTCAATCTTGGTGGTTTCTAAATAAAAGGACTTTCTATTTACGTGACATTAATATTAAATGACTAGACGGTTTAGTTCAAATTTAATATCCAATGGCTTATATCTATAATTCAAATTTCATCTCTAATTTATATTTAATGGGAGATAGAAAGAGCAAGAAATGTCGAATTATAATAACTCATTATACTCAATATAAATATATTGTTCTTTTGACAATGTCTATATTTTTTCTGAGTAATGATAAACGTACAGAAGAATCTTGCCAGAAA
>CAIGRR010164314.1:0-13306 GCA_903798365.1 Fraxinus sp. 1973-6204
ACCATACACCTATGATGTCATTGGTTTCCACATCCAAACATCATGCATCTTTTTCCTGAAAACAGATACAAGATGAGTCAACCATGAGAGCAGCTTGCAGATATGAAGAATTAAGCAATAGATCTAAAATTAAAGCACAATATTGAACAATTAGTCCATGTATGGTACACAATATCAATCATGTCTAGACACTAACGAATAAGATTTTTTAGCTTCACTTTTCTTCCTTAATTTTGTCGAGTATAATCCTCCCTACCAATCATGCCCTTAAGCTTCCTCTTTCATAGTTCCAGTTTCGAAATACTTGATGGGTTATTTCTTAAATAAAATAAATTTCGACTTCAAACCAATTCCCAGAGAACAGAGTACACCTCAACACATTCGACGCTAATATTCTTTACATCTATAGTCCATTATAAATTACGGAGATTTCAAAAAATAAGCGTATTGATGTATGCAGAGTTCTTTTTATTTCATTATAAAGACCAAATAAATCACAATACTTGATTTTAACATCAAAACTGCCAGACAAAAAATGGTTTTCATTCAAGCAAGCATGTTTTACGGATGTAAAAAAGAATCTTTTGATCAGTAGAAAAAAGATCTTCATTCCAGTATCTCTACTAACTATTGAATTTTCAGTCTCCTATGATTTTCAATAATTAGAAAGTTAACTGCATATGTGTAATACCAAGTTTCTAAGCTATGAAGATCAATAGATCATAGACAAAGTTCATAGAAAATTAGCCAACGCTGTCTAAAAATTTGGCATGCACCACATAACAAAACGTTTACCTGCTCACCCACCACCCAAAATAAATACAACGAAAAGAGAGAGAGAGAGAGAAATATGTGAGAAAAATCTGCAATGCCCTTAAAACCTCTCACCAATAGATGTGGCAAAAACTATTCAAACTAACAAAGACAACAGGTGAATGAACAAGAATACTCAGATAAAATCAGCTAAAGGTTTGAGAGAGAGATCACATAAAGCCCCCATTTGGCCCCCATTATCCCAAAAATTTATTATTCTCTTATTTTTAATCACACAATCTTCCAAAAATAATATTCCACGTAAATCGAAATCTTTTCCTTTTTTTTCAACCACACATTCTCCCAAAAAAACACTATTCCACGGGCCAAACGTGGGCAAATGATGTAGTGGACTGACAAATCTCACGTTCATTGCACTAGGAAACGTAAAATATGATGTAAATTCCAAAATCGATTACCACACATGGTACTTACCAATTTGATATCCCCAGCCAGTCCTGAGTCACAAAAAGAAACTCTTGCTGCACAGTTAGCATGGACTATGAGACCCATATCAGCACTGTCATGCACATTTCCTGATCCCCATTGTGAGGATGGGTTAGTCAGGTAAATAGCTCCTTTGAACATCCATTCACCCGTTTCTTGACAGTAGAAGTCTTCAAACAACTCACCACACAGAATACAGGCGCATTGACTTTCATCTGCAGGAACCAACGGCTCACAGTTTTCCGGGCCCAATAGATCTGAGGTGCCATCAATGGGTTGGACCCAATCGTCTGAACTGGTGTACCATTTCCTTGAAGTCTTACTCGAAGAATCCTGTCCACGGGCCCTCAATGCGTGCCATTTCATGTGTCTATCAAATTGTTCTTGAAGCTTGAGTCTCAGACCACACATGCCGCACTGATGAGGAAGGTCATCAAGAAGTTCAATGACCACAGCTGGATGCGATTCCCGAACTACATCAGGCCTAAACTCAAAACCAATAAGATTTTTTATCTTTGTCGTCATAGACTGAGGCAAGCCATCAAAGATCTTAGCATCAGGCCCGTGCGAAGATAGCTCATCTGTGGTAGATGGAAGAGGTTTATCTATGGCAACAGCACCAGAAGAATCTGCAGTTGTACTACTGCTTATAGCCCCAGTATCTAGGTCAGGAGGTTGAGTTGGTATACTGGAAGGAGCTAAAGAAAGTGAATCTTTCTTGGATGCAGATATCAAGTTTTTTGCAACCAAAGAGCTCAAAAGACTAGACACTGGATTAGAGGCAGGATTTACTGCACTTGGTTTCTCTTCTGAGCTACTAGCTGCTAAAGATGAGGCCAGGAGACCAGGTGGCAGTGGTGCTCCTTGTACCTTTCCATGAGAAAATGTGTGGACTAATGTGCTTCCATGTAATGATGGCAAGGATGTTAAGTCGGTAGGAGGTCCACTTGGAAAAGGCAGTTGTGCAACTACCTGATCTGACACACCCTCAGCGCCTAGAAAACTTGATTTATGTAAGTTATGCACACTAGAACTTATTTCACTATTCACTACAGCAGCCAACAAAGTGCTGGTATTTGATTGTTCTGGGGAGTCAGAAGTGGTAGAGCAGTTCTCAATACCTGAATTTTGTGGCAGCGACCGCTTCTGAGCTTTCCCAGAAGACAGTTCAAGCTTTTTCTGTTGACTAGATGGAACATAGTTCCTCAGCTGAGGGGGCATTACAGTAGACAATGTCTGTAAACTTTGGTGCTGCAATCTATGTGAGCTACTTAGACGGACATCCTGTGGTGGCGTAGACACAGAATCCTGAGAAAACTGATTACGTGGCCCTATATTTCTTTGTCCTGAAAATTGAGGCCGCCTTGGATCTACAAGACGGGGGGTGGAGTTTTGTTCTTGATCAGCAAAATTGTAAGGTACTTGATTCGGATTGCATGCTGAGTGTGAAGGTGAAGGAGGTTGCTGGTGCATAGGTGATTGGGATCCAGTCCCCAGAGTCTGTCCTGTTATTGATGGCATGGACCCCAACATAGCATTTGTAGAAAAGCTAAAGCTTGGTGCCCCACTAAGGCCTGGGCCCATCTCTGATTGAAAAGTCCTGTCCAATGACTTTGCAGAGCTTGAGAATGAAGCATGATATCCCTCACCTGATATATTTCTATCCGGGCCTGAAAGTGTCCTTTCTAGTGGATGTATCTCCTGCGTCAATGATGCCATTCGATTCCCAGGAACTACCTGGCCTGGATTTTTAGTTAGAGAAACAGTGGGTGCTTCATCATCAACCCTTGACCCAATGAAATGTACATTTTGGGGCCTTTGGCTATGGTTCTCAAAGTCCTGCACAATAAATATCAAAAATAAATTTGGTCAAATGGCTGGACACACTGATATAGTCCAGCAATATGACTACAGGAACCAAAAAAGAAAAAATTAAGCCTTATTGAATAAATTTGATGCCAGTTACATAAATCCTTTTGCCAATTTGTTCCGCTCATTGCTACATCTACTTCTACTGGAAGATCCAAAACTAAATCAAACCATGTTACTTTAGGTGTCCCTCCCTCTATTATAATAGAAATAATCCCTAACCAAATTTGAACCAGCTGTTATTTCGTGGTTTAACAATCCATATAAAACTTACCAATCTTTCAAATTCATCAGGTATCCACAGATCTTTATCTGAGATATCAACAGCACCACTGTCTGTGGGTCTTGAGTTTATATTATCCCACATATACTCCTCTTCCTCGGAGTTCTTCCAGCTCCTCATCCCACTGCTGCTTCTATTCCCAAAGTTTTGCTTTAGTTCTAGACGTGAGTCAGGGTCCGTAGATTTATGGGCTGGATAGCTTTGAAATCCACGCTTCATGTCAAAACCATTCTGTTGATCAAATACTTTCCCAGTTACATCTCTACCAGATTCATATAGCAGCTTTCCATGTTTATGTATTTCACTCGCTCTTCCAATCCCCAAGCGTGAATGCTTTGATGAATCAGAACCGTAGTCAGAATCTCCATATGTTACACTTAAATTTTTGGCACAAGCAGGTTCATTTACTTGATCATTATGAGGACGCTGGATGTTCTGCAAGTTTAGAGTAATTGAGAACACAGATTGTGAAAGATTAAACACAAAACATCTCAATACTATATTTTTCCACACGCACCTTAACATATGGATCAGTCCATGTTCTCCCCGAATTAACACTGGTTCTCTTTGGTCCTTCAACATCATCAGGTAAGTTCATCAAGTTTTTACTATTGTCACCAGCAGTTCCTCTCACCTTCATCACGTTAAGACAACATATATTAAGAAAAGATGCACACAGGTTGTTTCTTAAGAAGGATAGAGCATTAAAATACCCCAAAGAACAACTCCCCCCCCCCCCCCAAACACACCCCCACCCACCAATTCTTCCGAGATAAAATTTAAGAAAAGAAGTAACAATCCCCTGGATGAAACAAAAACAAATAACTTGAGAAAAAATAAAACTAACTCAAACACAAACACATTGTAAATTGTGTCGAGACGGAAAATTTTAAGAGTAATCCGCATATCAACCAAGTACAATAACATGGGTATCTGCGAATGCAAGTATAGAAAAAGGTTTAAAGGAGGACCAGCTCCCTCTCCTGTTTAAGATCCACTTTTTAAATTCAATCATAAATTGAGATGATCTGATAATACAATTCACAGAACAGTTGGCCATTCAACTGCCAGAGCAGGAATGCTATTTCATCACTGAGGTCAGACACGAGGACTGAGCTGTCCCTATGAACAAGAAAAACTGTTCAAACAGGCGACTTGATAAAAGTCTCCCATATCAATTACTATGAAAGGACGCCAACATACCCCAATATATCCCAACCAGGCTGACCATTTGAATTTCACGGTCATGCTAACAAACAATATAATCCTGCAATTTGTTATCACATCTCTCCTTTTGCTTAAAAGACTTAGCCATTAGTGATCTAGATCCAATTATATGCCAAATTCAGGACCAAAACATATTTTTTTTAAGAATTGATATTTGGAGCACTGACATCTCCTACAAGCACACATCACATGGTCTCAAGGATATTTGCAGAAACTTGGGGTAGCTAGTAAAAAAGCTAATCAAATGTTACAATGATACCAAAAAAATTTCTCTAGGAATGAGATGAAGAAATAAAAGAGAGATGAACAGCACTCAATGGAGCCAAGAATAATTATTGTGATAAGAATAATGATGACAAGCCCCTTACACTGGATGACTGCTCAAGACGCTGCCTTGCCTCTAAATACTTGGGATTTACATGAATGCTGTGTCCAGGACGTTGGGCCTGTGAATCTGGCCTAGACGTTGTTCCTGAAGATGAACCATTGACAGCAGTAGCAATTCCAAGCTCTTTTTCAATTATCTGAAGTGGCTGGGGAGGGAAGACTCCCTTCCACGTGCCAAAAAGATGCCGCATACCAGGATGTATTGAAGGATCAACCTGTCCATATGCCTTGCAGAAAACCTGGAAAATGTACTCGAAACAAATTATTATAGGAAAAATCAATTGGAATTAAAAGTTTGATTCTCTCAACTAGAAACTTTTCCCTCAAGAACGAGGGGATAATATCAGCAGATCAAGTTAAAGGAAGGTGAAACACAACTTTTATTGGCATATTTAACACAGAAAAATGGAATGATAAGACAGAAATAAATAGCCCACTTGGGATAGCTTCAACTTTTGCTTTTTGTAGAAGAGCTTCATAAGGAAGTCACCTTGGGCAGCTCCTCCAAAAGCTTTTCTAATTAGACAAAGAACTTCCAAAAAATTATCCCACCATGCCTAAAGGAAGCTTTTGGCTTTCAAAATTCATGTCAAAGAGACCCATGGAAGAGCTACGAATGGAGTAACGATAAGATAGCGAGGCAAAGTATTTCTACAGGTGAAGACGTATCAAGTAAGGTGAGAGAGAGCAAGTTATAAAAACCTGACCTCAGGCAATCTGAAAGCAAAGTGTTTAATATAATCCCTCCCTATATTCTTCACAATACTGTCTAATAGATAAAGAGATGGTAGCTTCTGCTCGCAAGGAACCTGTAAACAAATATCTAGGGTCAGATAAAAATAGATAAGAAAATTTTAGAAAACTCATGTACCAATGAAAGAATTAATAGGCTACATAAAGCACCAGAGGACAAGCAGGGAAAAAAACACCAGATTTCAATCTTAAGATTTGATCGAACTAACGATTCAAAATGAAGGCCAAATAGTAACTTACATAGAAGTTTTTCTGGAATTTATTAACCATGAAAGAAACATAAGCTCTCCCTGTCAATATTTGATAATAATTAAATGCTTATAATTTTTGCTAATACAGAGTTTCATATCCTGGGAAAAGGGTAAGGCCACCCTTTACAACCTGGAAATTGCTCGAGTTTGTATCATATTGGATCACATTATTAAGTTCTGTTACATAAGTAATCAACTCAAACGTTCTTCAGTAAACACATAATGGACATTATTGAGTATGTACCACCAACTTTACAATAATGGACATCCTCTTCAAGAAACCAGGAGAATCAATTAGTAACAACTCTTCACCACATATACAAGTGATGACTGCATCTTTTAGCAATATAATAAGAATGACTGGAAAGAATACAACAGAAGTTACATAGAAAAACAATGAAAGGATTACAAGAGGAAATTTTGTATGTTACGAAGCCCAAAATGGACATTTAATTTACTTCTCTCTGATGAAAAGACAACATAACTCAGAACTTCTTCAGCTTCAAACATACAGCCCAAACATTGATGTCGGATAATAGAACTACTCAACTAAAGAAAATACATATATAAGAGACCGGCCCCATACAACTCAATATGCTCAGAGAATCACATAGTATTAATTCGTTTTTGTAATCAACACATAGAAGCTTTTCGTAATCAACACAAAAGAAAAAAAAAAGGCAAGAGTGTAGAACTATTCCTCCTCCCCACCCCCCCTCTCCAAGGGGTTGGAAAAGACCCTCAAAAGAATAGAAAATATTACGAATCATCACAGATCATTTGTCCAAAATACAAACTCACACTGGCTATTACGAGTCAAAGAGAAAAAGACGGCTGTTTTAAGCAACCACAACGTCCAAGAAATGAATAATCAATGCCATCACATTGGCAATAAAATGCAATATCAATTATTATAAATTGAAAGTGAGTTTCCAGCTTCCCACATCTTTACCGTTTGCAAATGATCGAGCAATTTTATTTGACTTGTGTTTTTGTGCTCGAAATGCCATTCTATCAAATAAATAGAATAATTCTCCGCCACACATCAATCTGTAGGATTTAAAAGAATTTTCAATGAAAATAAACAACTTGCTGAAAAACTTACACCCAGTGCTTCCTCCCTTAACAATGGAAATCACATTTTGCCGCAGTCCATCCTTACACATGTTCCAATTTCTCTTTTCATTTTTTTCAATACAATTCTAGAAGCAAAATAAAGCACTGTTTACTACTAGCGTGGGGGAAAAAAAACTGGGATCACCTCGAGAATATTCGCACAGACAGTGTTTGCAATTGCCTTGGCCGCGTGCACATTTTCACCGGCAATAATAGTCAAGTTCGTAATTATGGGCTTCGAGTTAAAAGTCAGCTCTGCTAAGGCAGTCTTGTACTGGGTCACCAGCTCCTGATGCAGCTGCGCACTCTGTTGGTGTTGGTAAGGCCCACGGACAGAATCACTGCTCTCCGAGTCTCGGTCCCTCTGGAATCTCGAGTCGCTTCCACCCCCAAGGAATGAAGACACGGGTCGTTGAATAAATCCGCCGCCAAGGCTAGTTCTGCCACGTCCATTAAAGCTACGATCGGGAGCTGCAGGGGCCTCAGTGAGTCTGGGTTTCTTCAATCCCGGTTCTTTCGAAAGTGATCTGTCAAATGGTCTGCTTGTACTCTCCATCCTTTACAATTCACGAAAACCCTAACCCTAATTTCTCATTATTCATTACTAACCTATACTATTACATAATCCACGTCAAATTCAATTCAAACAAAACAAATCTATCATTCTACCTCAAAAACAAGACTCGACCTGAATTGATAAATACAAAAACAGTACAATGAAAATCTAACTTCAACCGTAACAATCGAATTCTCTATGTACATACAACGAATTTCGAACTGTCCCAGTGAACTGATACAAAAACTGAGATTTCTTCAAGTATAAATACAACTCGCCGACTTAAATTCTTGAGAGCAAACTTGGAAAGAGATAGGGTTAGGGGTGGGGCAGTGCGACGAACGCCTCTTGATTGTGTTGGATTTTTGCTTTAAAGACTGAATGGAAAGGGGAGTTAAATGTTTCTGAACTTAGGGTTACGTGAGGACCTGCTCACCGAACTTTCAAACTTTTTTGGATGGCCACTATACTTTGATCCGTTAGTATCCATTGCTCATGGGCTCAAATATGTTAATTAACGTACCTATGTGGCTGACAAAAAGTTTAGCTGGCCGTTTAAATCTTTACAAGTTAAATATCTTATCAAATCATCGATTACGTCGACATATTAAAATCGTGTTTTGATAATTTCATACACAGTCCCAAATTTTCACTTTCCTCCCATATCATAGACATCTTAACTGAAGAACCCTAACTTCATCCAAAGAATCTTCTCCAATATCTTGGTAGTTCTGAAATCCATTACTCCCAAATTTGAAGCGAAGTCTTATGAGTTCCGAAAATCAATAGAATTCTTTTGGGTATCCTGAAGCACGTAACAAGACGTGCTCGCTATTTTAATTTTTTGAAAGATAAACAATTGGAAATATAGTAAATGGGAATCAAATTATACGGCTACTTTTATGTACAATTTCTTTATCCAATGAAGTTATTTGATGAAAATGAGAAAAGGTGAAAAATTGGGTAGATCCAAGTGGGCATTGCATGTGTTTGGTTGTCCCAAACTAATATTGTACAGTTCTTGATTATTAAGAGCTCTAATGTTGAATGTGTTGATTAATGGGATATTCCATATGGAGTAGATTTGGCATTGTGCTCGATAATGCCACTGAACCGTCTCCTTGTAGGCGATACGGACGGGCTGGGTTCATTCAAATATCAATCTTGAGACTCCATCTGACAGTTTGATATGATCTTTTGTTATGTTCTTTTTCAGATGTGCAGGAGCACATGGAATAAAGCTAATGTGTTTCAATGATTTTTACCAGTTATGGACTTAGGAAGCAACATCTATTTTATTTCAGCCATATGGAATAAATTGTAGAACTTGTTGATATAATTCATTTTGCACCTTCACCGGTTTCTTGTCTTTGTTGGTGATGTTTAGTCAAGTAAAAGCAAGAAGCAACATTTGTACATTTACTCATGATCACCCATTTACTAGGTGGAATAAATATGATTTTTGATCTGATTTTATTTTCATTTTTTAGCTACATCAGCATATTATAATGGGGGAAAGAACAAAGGGATTTGTAATGGTTGCCAGAAGTCAGGCCACTACTTGTTGGATTGTCCGACGAATAAATCGTGCCCAGCATGCGGCAAGGGAATTCAAAAATGCATGGAGGTTAAAAAGAGGACTGAAACAGTTGTTATTCTGTTGTACTAACGATTGCACTCATTTCAAGTGACTCGACAAATACGAATATTATCAATATGAGGGTCAGTCAAGCGCTACATCGAAAATTCATGAGTTGTCGGATTTGTTGAAGCATGTTGCTAAAATAATCAAAGAAAAATGACGTAGATATCTCTGTCAAATTTACTTTCCGCAAGGGAAAATGAGAGAAGGATAACGGGAAACAAAATGGAGGAGTTTCGTGAAACTCGTCCATTCAATTACAATGTCTATTAAATTGGTCTCGACTACAGGTATGCTCCGAAGTGTAAGATTTTACTTGCAATGCATCAAATTTAGAAGCCAATATTCGCCATTTGCAGCCTAATTTACAAATTTCTTACACTCTTCTTTCCTCGTTTGCCTTAAATTTTATGTTATACCCATTCAATGCGCCGTACGTTTGCATAACCTCCCGAAATTCTGCTACAGAACTGAATATTTGTCCTACCTCGAACTGGGAATTTGTCATGTTCTGGTCAAAAGTGATAACTGCCATCCTCATCGGATGAACATTGGGAGAGTAGATCATTTGACGACGGTAGTTCTAATTCATTAAACTTGTTCTCATTGCCTTCTTCTCGTTCTTCCTGTACTTCATCGGCATAGCCGTTCAATCCAATTTCAATCCCATCGGTTACGTTTCTATCATATTCGATGTCATTGTTGTCGGACTCAAACTCGTGGTTGGATTCTAAGAAGTCTGAAACTTCCTCACAATCTGTCATACAATTGAGCTACATTAACAAAAAGTACATGTAAATGGTAAAAATTTAAACCAACATTTAGCCAACATATAAAGTTCAAGCTTTAACATTGTGTATTAGATAGATGCTATAACAATGTAATCGATATTATTGCTCTACTACACAATGCAAGAAATTCATTTAGTGTATCTCTTTCACCGAGTTAAATGTTTCATTAGCTACTTTACTTTGGCTAATGAAACATTTAGCTCCTCTTTCACCTCAGAAATAACAATGGCAGAAAATAAAGGCGAAGTAAACAGGAACTAAATGGAAAAAAACATATGAACCACATTAATGAAGAACAAATGCAAATTACCAAAATTTAAGCTAGTATTAAATTCATGTAATGTTTTTTCTTTCACATCAGAAATAACAATAGAAGAAACTAAAGATAGACAATGGTTTTAACAAAATGGGATTGAGCTATGCAAACATGTTCGGCAAAGTCAAATGGGACATTTGTATGTAATTAATTAAACAAACATATTATTGAGGACAGATAAAACATAAAATAAATTANAGACAATGGTTTTAACAAAATGGGATTGAGCTATGCAAACATGTTCGGCAAAGTCAAATGGGACATTTGTATGTAATTAATTAAACAAACATATTATTGAGGACAGATAAAACATAAAATAAATTATAAAAAATGGAACAACAAACGGTGGCCATTCTGAAGACAACTTAGTCAGGAATGATGAACACCAAAATACTCATAAAAGTTTCAGATCTGAGAAAATAAATTTATAATGTAATATTCAGCATGTGCATGATCTCTTCCGATGTAAACAAAAAAATCGAAAATTAACTTCGTGTTGTCCGTCCATGTACACGCCAAAGAGTTCGCCGTCGAAGTACTGAAATGGAATGGGTTTTGTTTCTTTAAGTTTCGGTTTGGCTCTTCGAGTGGTCAAAAATGGTTGGGTAATTTATTTTCTTGATTTGGGGCTTAGGTTTTCGAACATGGTCTTGATCTCAATTTGGGGATTTTCTTCACTTCGTTCTCCGGTTTGTTTTGTTGAGATGGTAGCAATTGGTTAAGTTTAATCAAAGCGTGTTTCAATTCCTAATCTCGAAGGCATGTTTGGGTGTGCTGAGTTGGCAATGAAGTTCGTATTTGGGTGCTTTTAACAGGACACATGGTTTTTCCGTCCTCCACATCATCTCGTATACTAACTGACTTTAGCCGGTAAGTAATGGAGACTAATGGAGTGAAGTTTAGTGGTCAATGGGACAATTTTGGAAGTTTGGTGAGTTTCAGTCGCTAATGAAACATTTTAACTCATGTAAATGGTGAAAGGCATTTGGGAAAGTGGGGAATATTTACTAAATCACGGGCCCCACTTGGATGAGCTGAGATAATGGGCTTCAGATATGAAGATTTTGGGCTATATTTGGGCTTTTTCCTGTAGGATCCAAGTTAGTTGGATACCTAATTATCCAACGGAACAATTAAGCCCACAACTGCTATCCCACCCCAAATTGAAAAATACGTCAGATTCATCCTAATGTTGTTCATAGTCAGCAATTACAATAGTCATCATAGTTTGTTGTTTACATTAATTTTCTTTAATTCTATTATCTCAAATAACAAGCTAATGACTCAAATAACAAAATGTTACATATAATGAATACTGTAATTACTGACTATGAATAGCATTACTCTTTAATTATATCTCAAAATTCCCAAATTAATCACAAATCCCACATTTCTGCATAGAAATGTATCTCCACGTCAATCTAATCAATCAAAACCCTAAACCCTACATTCAAAACCTAATAATATAACCGTAAAACTCCCCTCTACATCTACATTTCTCAAAATGGCAATTACTAGCTCATCCTCGTTGAAGCCTCCTAAAGCACAATAGCTCTCAATTGTGGATCATGGAGAGATTTCTAAGTCACTGTCAAAAGTGCAAAGAACTTTGAAACGAGCTTGGGACGCAAAGGCAAATCATCTTTAAAACAAAAGAAATGAAACAAGCTACTGCTAATGTTGATTAATGCACATTGTCTATAACTACTCTTCATGTCGATTGATTTAACTTATATTTTTGTATTATCTATTACTAGCTAGAAGTAATAATTATGTAGCCAAAGGAAGAGGCGATGTCTCAAGATTATTTCCATAGATTATTTTCAAAGCCTAATCTAGCACCCAACTAGGTTTTTTGTTTATCCCTCGTTTGCCTTGTACAAAAACACATTGAATCAAATGCATGTAACAAGGATTTCACACAGCAAGCTAGTTGTTCCGATATTGCAAATAAAAAAAAAATTGCGATAGGCTATACTACGATAACTAATTTTATAACTCTTTGAACCAATTGCTGAAATTTTGGTATAACTGGTCATCGTCAAACTAAAACTAAAGAATTTAGAGTCTGAATGCATAGGTCATGTTGATGACAATGTGTCAATGCAAAGCAATTAGCATCGACTAAAACTAATTTGAAGTGCAGGGTTACATCGTTGAGACTGATTTCTCCTCGATGATCTCGAAGTTTATTGGGAAAAAAGAAAAAGTAATGGTGGTATTTGTGCCGAGCAACCACTACAACAAAATGTACTTTTTACATGCCGTAAAAACCTCTTTACGGCATACGGTCGCACGCCATATAAAGTCATGCCGTAAAAAGTGGTGTACCTTGTACGGCATGCAAAGTATACTGTCTATAGAACGTCGTAAATGACTTTTACGATGTTCAGCTGCACGTCGTAAAAAGTACACCACTTTTTACGGCATGTTACAATGTATGTCGTAAATCAGTTTTACGGCGTGCAACTGCATGCCGTAAAAAGGTATCTCAGTTGCACGCCGTAAAAAGGTATCTCACTTTTTACGGCATGTTAAAATGCATGCCTTAAATGGCAACATTTACGGCATGCTTTAAGCACGCCGTAAAATGTTTTGGAATTTACGGCATGCTTATACACGCCGTAAATATCAATTTCATTTTTAAAAAAGTATTTATTTATTTGGTTGCCGACAAACCTATAATAATAATGAAACAAACTTAATCCATAAATAATCAAGGTTTCCATTGTTTCGATAAATAAAAATATTGAATACGGTTTAATACAATATGTCAATGTAAGAATCAAATTAATGTGACAGAAGATGAATGAGTTGAAAATTAATGTGTTAAGAATCAAATCGGAATCAGGGCC
>CAIGRR010164332.1:0-11720 GCA_903798365.1 Fraxinus sp. 1973-6204
TTGAAACTTCAGTGATCGTTTTGAGATTTTTAGGTAACTTCAGTGACCATTTGTAAAATTAACCCATTTCTAGTCCAATTTATGGTGTTGCCTTTCTGGAGATGGCTATCAATTGAGCCCCTAATCACACCACCAAAACGGAACTCGATTGGAGTTTTCAACGGCTTATTTACTTGCTTCAATTTCATGTGTTGTTTTCAATTATTATTGTTTAATTTTCAATTCCTTTGTGGTTTTGCAATGTAAAACATCACAATACGATTATAGATCTTCTACTTTATTTTCTAGTTAGTGTTGGATTAAGTATGATGAGTACGTAATGTTTGAAATTCAGTGAATTATGGTCAGATTTAGGATTACTCTTTAAAGATAATCTAAACGTTAAAGAGTAATCCATAACGTGGAAAAAAGCTCAATGAATCTAAAATTTGATTATACATATCTGATATTTAGTTTTTGGTCAGTGTTGAGTGAAGTATTCTGTGCACGTAATCTGAAATTCAATGGTGTCGTCAGATTTAGGATTACTCATTTAGATTTTTAGAATCAACTATTATTATAAAAATATAAGCCAAATAATTAATTCAGTGATGCAATTTCTTTTAGATTACAGCAACTTCAATTCCACTATAAAGAAAGTTTGAGGGGAAGAAAAAATTGAAACAGAAAAAAATAAAAAAGTGGAAAAAAATAAACTTTGATTCAATATGAAATTTCTTGTATTACTTGGGTTGTTATTCACAACCCTAATTAGCCTATCTGAAGAAAAAGAAACTGTTGCAATTCAAAATGCTATACCTGGTGGAAGAAGTTTGATTCACTGTTATTCTGTGGATGATGATCTTGGGTATCATTGGCTTGGATCCAACCAAACTTTCAGATTTCGATTCAATTTTAACTTTTTTGGAACAAAGTTTTACTGCTTCTTTTTAACAGTTTATGGTTTTGGCACTTATGGCGTTTTCACAGACAGAATGTACCACAAGTGTGGGGTTTATTGTCTCTGGTCCGTAACACCGGGTGGCCCATGTTTACACTGTATAAAAGGTGAATCATATTGTCAAACATGGAAGAATAATACTGATGTGTCACTGCCAGAAGCGTTACAGCTTGCTGATTAAGGCTATACTATAAATGTTGTAATCTTGTTCCTATTAGAATTCCAGTTTGCCATTGGCACCAGATTACAACCTTTGCTTTTCATTGATGAATTGAATAAAACATAGTCTATTATGGTTACTACTTGTAAGAAATCTTAAATGCCTAAGTGGAACCAGAAATATCTCCAGCCATTGTTCAAGAATTCAGAAGACAATAATTCTAATATAAGTGTTATCTGAGAATTCTACATTATATGTATGATGGAGTTCTTCAAGTCCATGCCGTCTAGAATCTGAATATTTAGTGTAGTTAGGCAAAGCTTTCAAGTTCTTATAAATGTGGGTTATACGGAATGTTTGGGTAGTAAATTTTAGATCCTAAAACTCGTGTGAACAAAAATTTATTTGACAAATTTAAAATTGTAACGACCCGAACCTCGTGCTCAAGTTATCACTCTGATAGAGCTTATCATATCTTACCCCTCACGGATTTCTTTCACGTCCCTATAATTCGAACCAATTATCTTTCATTTAAGAGAAATATAAGTTGAATGTTAGTACCAATTGGACAAATATGTATTATCATATATTTTCTCTCAAAATCATAAATGCGAAAAAAACCATTATATATTTCTTTTAACTTAATATACAAACATCAACGACTTCATTTATTAAAAGATTTGTATTTAATAAAAACATTAAGACAATTAAATTATATATTAAATTTATTTTCAAAACAAATTCAACATTTAAGTGTAGAATTTCTCAATATGTGTCCTCTTTTCGATAATCCCTCATATGAATATTTATAACATAATCCCTCATATGAATAAGATAAGCACGCATCATTCCACGTTTTCCCTCTTATGAATTCCTCAAAATCTCTCTCATGTAGAATTCTTCAATAATCCCTCAATATGTATCCTATTTTCAATAATCCCTTGTATGAATTTCTCAATGATCCATCTCCATGCATATGACGCATGCTCATGTTATTCATATGTATTACCCTAAAATAAAAAGGATTTCTCAATATGTATCATCTTTTCATACATTTCTTTAAAGCTTTAAAATTAATATTGTAAGCTCACTTGGTGTATTATATTTCATTTGAAGATCAACTGGTTGAAAATGCGAACCATGTTTAATGTTATAATTTGCGAAACTTTCTTAATGCATGAAAAATCAAGAAATTAAATAAGGAAATAGTTGACAAAAAAAATAAAAAAAATTTAAAGATAAAATTGCAAACCAAATGAGGGAATATTGGGGCTATAACTAAATAATACATATGTAAGGATAAAATTAGTATTCAAATGTTTCTCTTCAATCCCTCCTTTTTACATATTGTAGATAGATAGATAACGTATATTTCTCACATTACACTCTTTTATTGCAATTATTGTCTTCTGAATTCCTTGACAATGGCTGGAGATATTCTGGTTCCACTTAGTCATTTAAGATTTCTTATAACTCATGATACTTTATAATATGATGTTAAATAATATAATTACTTCTATTTAAAAATAATTTTTTTTTTTCAAAAAATATTAATATTAATACTTTTTTTTTATTCATTATTGAACATGTCTTCTTAATTTACCTTCATTGAAATAAGATTTTTTTGCATTAAGAAAATGAAAATCATATAGCCATAAGGGAAAATCGAGGTCAACAATTTTCAAAGAACTGGAAGGATCACACAAAACAATCACATTCATTACTTTTAAGAAATAGTTAATGATAAATCTTTTATAGAGGTTGATGGAAATAATGAATTTATTGATTTGAATTACAATATGGAAATTGAAACTTGAAATTGAACACATAAGATTTTTATTTCTTTGATAAAGTCACCTACATAATTGACACACTTTAAAAATCTTCAAAGATTATTTTATCTAGAATTTCATCACGAAATTTGGCAATGAAATCTAGACTTCTTTAAATTGGTGTAATAGTTCCTATATGAATGTTATGTCCTAAAAACCTAATTTTTGTTTGACATAAAACAACCTTTTTAGTAGAAACTGCTAAACCATTATTTTTTTATGGCATTAATGAATGTATTTAAATGTTTGAAATACTATTCTAAACGTTCAGAAAAGATTAAAACATCATCGATATAAATAATTATAAAATTTGAATAAGGATTGAAAATATCATTCATAACTTTTTGAAATTCAGGAGTATTTTTTAGACCGAATGGCATAATATTCAATTCATATTGTCCAAAAGGAACATTGAAAGCAGTCATATAATGGTTTTCTTCTTTAATTTGAATCTGTCAGAAACTTGACTTCATATTAATTTTAGAAAAAATAATCGCTTTGTATAAACTATTTAATAGGTCTTTCTTTTGAGGCAGTGGATATCTAATCCACTAAAGGGCTTTGTTGAGGGGTTTATAATTGATAACTAAACAAGGGACTCTTCGCTCAATTTCAACCGAATTGTTGATATAAAATGCCGAACAACTACATGGTGATTTAATTGTACAGATAAGTTTCTTATCCAATAAATCATTGATTTCCTTGATACAGTGATCAAGTAATTCTTTATTTATTTGAATATGACGAGATTTTGTAGGAATATTTGATTTATGGAAATCATGAGTATATGGTAGGGACACCATATGCTTTTTCCTATTCCAAAAAGTATTTGGAATAGTAGAGCATATTTCATCCTCAATAAGCTTTTGCAAAAAAGAGATTTGCTTTTGAAAAAAAAAAAAAAAAAGAATCTTTCAATTGTTCCTCGATTCTTTGCAATCTTATCTCTTCTTTTAAAAATTGTATGCGTTTTTTCTTAAAATTAATATTGTTGTTAATTTTTGAAATAAAAACTTCTTTCAAAGTATTTACAACTTTGTAAGAAAGAGTGTTCGTAAATTTGAAAACAATTTCTTAATCCTTTTGAATCAACTTGAAAAGGATAAATTTGAAAATAAAAGGAGTGCCAATAATTACTTCTTGGTCTAAATCTTTAACAAAATAAAATATATTTTTAAAACAGATATTTGAATTGCAAACATGAGCTTTTGAAAATTTATATTGAATATTCAATCTTTTTCCACTAGCACCGTAAAAACGCACCGTAAAAGTGTTTTTTCAAAATACTTTGTAGGGATTAATTCTTCTTTAATACAATTTTGATCTGCACCAGAATGAATAAGAACACGTGTTGAAAGTTTGAATTCATTTGATCTGCACCAGAATCAATTAAGACTCTAGTATGAATTTTAAAATCTTTATTGATAATAATATCCATTTGACAATACCATTTTTGGGTGCTTAGTACTAGATCACATGCACACTACAATAGGTGACTATTATCTCCCACCACCTGTTTTAGTGTGATATATGATCCAGATGCTTAGTATACGCTAAATATTAGTGTTTAGGAGATCAATCTTGTATAAATATAATATTATATTATTTTTATATCTGAGCTACACTTAAAATCAATGCTCACCTACTCATATAATTAGATTATAATTATAGTATACCAAATACAATATAAATTAAATATGGAGATAGATGAGAAACATTAAATTTACCATTCTATCCTTATATAATATTGTCTTCATTTTCATTCAAAGATTATAAATTGCATGTTTAATTAATATATTAGCTAAAATAATTATTTAAATACAAAGGACAATTAATTGAAAGAAAAAAAAATTGCTTAGAGCTGGATAGGAGGTCAAGAGTCGAGGGGAGAGAAGAAATTATCCATCAATCTTAAAAAAAAACCTTACTATATATATATATATATATATTGAATATTTATTATTATTACGTGACTTATGGACCACTAAAATGTCTTAGAAAGGGCTTTTCCACACTCTCCACATTATTTTCTTACGTTTAAAAGTAAATAGAACTCCATATCTCGAACCTTTGAATCTTGTGATGATGAGGTCTCAACCATTTCTTTCTAGCAATTGGGATTCAAAACGTATGAAGTGTCTGCACTTGACATCCTTTCATAGCATAAATCTTTATCCTCTCTAGTTTAGATAGATCTCACTGATTACAAGTCAATATCTCAACAAATAGGGATTCTTCTTTATTTTAATTGCTTCAACCTCCAAAAATCAACTAAACTAATAATCCCTTGTCGAATGTCTAAGTCTCTCCAATAAGTGTGTGAGACTTAATCAAGACATGTAGTACATCTTTTGTTTTATGCACCTATTTTTTTTCGATTTTTATTGTGCGTATTCAGTTTCATGTACTAGCTTAATCCCTTTTTGAGTTTTCTTTTCGGAGTTTTCAACAAGTGTCCTCATTGGGATCTTTTACAAGGAAGCTTCATAACATGGCAGCTTTTTTTCTATTTTTTATGCAATAATTAGTGTAATGCCTCTTATTAAACACTCATTCTCAAAAATTGACACCTAACTTAAGTTTTTCACCTAATATTCATCTTATTGATTTTATACAATCCACACAAGAATTTGTGAAAAAAGAAGAATAATGTGGCTGTAGTTGAATGATTTTATTGAATCACAAGACATATATTTATACAAGTGTTTTCCCATAATTGTGCTAATATATTCTAGGAAATCAAAATATAACAGGAAAGAATTGATCCTACAGATAATACATCATATATTGGTCCCATAAATGTTGGGATATTATTGACTTTCCTAACACTCCCCCTCAAGTTGGAGAGTGAATATCAAGAACTCCCAACTTGCGTATCATCGTTGAAAAGGGTTCCTTTCCCAATGGCTTGGTAAAAACATCTGCAAGTTGGTTAGCTGAAGAAACATATTCGGTTGCCACCAAACCATCTTGTATTTTGTCACGAATAAAGTGACAATCCATCTCTATATGTCTGGTTCTTTCATGAAAAACTGGATTGGCCGCTATGTGTAAGGCTGCTTTATTATCGCAATACAATAATGCTGGCTTCGGATGTAATATTCTTAAGTCTTTCAGCAATGAGTGCAACCAAGATAATTCGCAACATGTACCTGCCATGGCTCTGTATTCAGCTTCTGCTGAGGATAAAGATACAGTTCTCTGTCTCTTTGTTCGCCAGGAGATAAGAGAGGATCCCAAAAAAACACAATAACCTGTGGTGGATTTACGAGAAGTTGGGCAACCTGCCCAATCCGAATCACAATAGGATCGTAAAGACAAATCATTCTGAGAAGGGTAAAATAAACCTTGACCTGGTTTATTTTTCAAATAATGCACCACTCGCAATGCAGCTTCCATATGTGGTTTACGTGGCGCATGCATGAATCTGCTCAGCACATGCACCGAATAAGTGATGTCTGGCCGGGTAATTGTCAAATAAATTAGGCGTCCAACAAGTTGCCTATATTGAGATGGGTTCCCAAGCAAATCACCTTCATCTGAGAGCTTTATGTTTTGCTCCATTGGAAATTCTACGGGTTTAGCTCCCAAAAAACCACTATCCTTTAGAATTTCTAAAGTATATTTTCTTTGCGAGATGGAAATACCTTTCTTTGAACGAGAGACTTCAATGCCCAGAAAATACTTCAAATCACCCAAATCTTTAATCCGAAAATGATTGTGCAGAAATTATTTAAGAGCAGATATGGCCATGAGATCATTACCCGTAATAAGAATGTCATCAACATATATTAATAATGCTGTAAATGATTTGCCTTTTCGACATGTGAACAATGAATAGTCTGCCTTGGATTGAACAAATCCAACAGCATGGATGGATGTAGAGAATTTGGCAAACCATTGACGAGAGGCTTGCTTTAAGCCATATAATGATTTGTTGAGGCGACACACTAAGTTCTCCCCCTGTCGCTGAAAACCAGAAGGTGGAGACATATAAATTTCTTCATGAAGGTCCCCATGAAGAAAAGCATTATGGACATCAAGTTGGTGAAGAGACCAATTCTGGACAGCCGCTAAACCCAATAAACAACGGACAGTAATCATTTTAGCAGTGGGAGAGAAAGTGTCATGATAGTCAATACCTTCAAGTTGCGTGTAACCTTTGGCAACCAAACGAGCTTTGTAACGCTCAAGAGTACCATCTGAGTTGCATTTTATTTTATAAACCCAACGACAATCAATAGGCTTCTTGCTGGGAGGAAGGGAAGTAAGGACCAAGTGTGGTTGGCTTCCAAAGCAGCCAATTCAGATTACATTGCCTCTTGCCAGTGGGGATGAGAAGCTGCTTCGGCATACGAGGTAGGCTCAGTATCCTGGCTGACAATAGCAATAAAGGAGTGATTATGTGGTGAGTAACGATGATAAGAGATAAAATTACAAAGAGGATACCGTGTACCTTGTGGTGGATCCGATGACGAAGGCGACAATGATTTGGGAGACGTTACTTGATTCCAAACAAAATCTCGTAAAGCCGCTGGAGGACTAATAGGTCTTTGAGAACGACGTAAGGCTGGTACAGGTGGAGGACTATTAGGAGTGCGAAGAATAGGGTCCGAAGTAGAGGTGGATGGTGGTGATGGTTGAGCATTTAAAATGGAATCCGTAGAGGAAGCATCCGAGACAACAACAGGAATGACAGATGTTTGATTTTGGGGAGTGGATGGAATGGGCTCATAGGGAAAAATATGTTCATGAAAGACAACGTCACGGCTGGTAAACACCCTATGAGCATCAAGGTCATAAAGTTTGTAAGCTTTCTGGCCAGCTGGATAACCAAGAAAAACACATCTTAAGATGAGAGACGTGCACATCAGTAGCATATGCTAGGCAGCCAAAAACCTTAAGATGAGAATAAGAAGAAATCTTACCATATAGGCGCTCAAAAGGAGTTTGACGAGAAAGAATTGGCGAAGGCAAACGATTAATGATATGGACAGCAGTGGAGACGCATTCTGCCCAAAAACATAAAGGAATATGGGCTTGAAATCAAAGGGATCGTGCTGACTCAAGAATGTGTCCATGCTTGCGCTCGACAACCCCATTTTGTTGAGGGGTATAGATGCAAGAATGTTGATAATTGGTGCCTTTCTGTTTGAAAAATTCTCGCATAGAAAAAAATTCCCCTCCATTGTCAACCCGAATGTTGGCTATAGGAGCATTGAATTGTGTTTGGACAAAAGAAAAAAAAATTGGCAAGTAAATGTTGTGTTTCACTCTTATGATGCATGAAAAAAACCCATGTAAATCGAGAAAAGTCGTCCACAATAGTCAAAAAATATTTAGCACCAGAGAGGGAGGGAATCTTGTAAGGACCCTAAATATCACAATGGATTAATTCAAAAGGTTTAATTGATGTTAGAAAACGGAAGTCGAGTTTGTTTTGCAAGTGCACAAACATTGCAATTATTATGGAACTGGAAAGGAAAATTTAACAAATTTTTTGCCATAAAATCTAATCTAGAGAAAGATAAATGCCCCAATCGGCAATGCCATAAATATGTGGAAGAGGTGACTGGAGAACATGAGGAACGGATAGTAATGGCTGCAGCAGATTGTAGTTTATGTTTTGGTTTCTCTGATGCCATTGCAACCAAGTAATATAGCCTGTCTCGTTGTTTACCTAAACCAATCATCGTCTTCATCATCAAGTCCTGCAAAATACACCAATAAGGGAATAAAGTTACTGAGCAATTGAGGTCTCTTGTAATTCGACTCACAGACATCAGATCAACCTTACAAGATGGCACTCCAAGGACATTTTTTAAAGAAAAAAACGAATTCAAAGGTAAGTTTCTAGTAGAGATGATTGGAGTCTGTTCTCCACTTGGCATAACAACTGGTGGTAAAGAAGTATTTTTTCTCTTGTTGACAAGTAAAGTTGCAGATGAAGTAATGTGGTCTCTTGCACCACTATCGATGATCAACTGAGATTGTGACAAACCTGAGGAAGTATTAGCAGTATTTGCCGTAGGGTTGACAGATTGTTGTGTGGTTTTACAATTCACAATGGACAATATTTGCTGAATTTGTAAATCAGATAGTCCATTTGTCATTGATTGGATATCCTGTGTTATTGGACCATCTTTGACGCTGTTAACAGAAGACTGATGACTGTTGCTGTGCCTAGAATGACTGGACCTGGTTGATAGATATTTTGGGTGTCTTGGTGGGTATCCATTCAATTTCCAACATTTTTCTCGTTCATGATTGTCTTGATTACAATAAGAGCAATGCAAAGGTTTGAGATTAGATGAGTAGGACCGAGAAGAACCTTATTTATGTCGAATGGCTAGAGCTACTGGTTCATCCCTTCTAATGACCATAGCTGAGCTCTCAGTTGTCTCAAGTACAGTACCTAGGTTAAGCTGCTTCTCTTCCTGTATAATGGAAGAGTAAGCTTGGGCAACATCAGGTAATGGATTCATCAAAAGAATCTGCCCTCGAATAGCACTGTAGGACTCATTAAGTCCCATAAGAAATTGCATCAGTCTACGCCTTTTACTGTCTGCGCCACAAGAACATTTAGTGTCATTATACAAGCCTAGTTCATCCCACAGCCTTTTAAGCTTTGTGTAGTAGGCAACAACAGTCAACTGGTCTTGAGCAAGACAAGCAATGTCCCTTTCAATCTGAAAAATACGAGGAGCATTGCTTTGAGAAAAACGACCTTGAAGGTCTTTCCAGACTTCCTGAGCATTGGCTGAAAAGATAACACTCTCTGCAATATCTGGTGCGATGGAATTAAGAATCCATGATAGCACCATATCGTCGCATCTTTCCACGATGCATATTCTTCCGGATTGGTTGTGACTGATGGCACTTTGGTTGTTCCATCTACGAAACCCAATTTGGATTTGGCATTCAAAGAGATGACCNGATAGCACCATATCGTCGCATCTTTCCACGATGCATATTCTTCCGGATTGGTTGTGACTGATGGCACTTTGGTTGTTCCATCTACGAAACCCAATTTGGATTTGGCATTCAAAGAGATGACCATGGCTTTTTTCCAGGTCGAATAATTATCCCCATTAAGGGGTTTGGAAACAAGTATCATTCCAGGATGGTCGGAGTGGTGGATCGAATAGGAATTGACAGCATCTTGACTGTCTTTATTCGCAGGCTGCTGATTCGCCATGTTCAGAATTTCTTCATTCGCCATGTCGATGACCAGAAAAAAGGAATAAAGAAGGAGGAAAGCTAAGGTATCGTTCCCTGCTCTGATACCATGAAAAAAGAAGAATAATGTGGCTATAGTTGAATGATTTTATTGAATCACAAGACATATTTATACAAGTGTTTTCCCATAATTGTGCTAATATATTCTAGGAAATCAAAATATAACAGGAAAGAATTGATCCTACAGATAATACATCATATATTGGTCCCATGAATGTTGGGATATTATTGACTTTCCTAACAATTTGCACACATAAAATTCTCATTTATCTCAATATCTTCCTACAACACTTTAATCAACCCCAAAATATCCTAAAATTGGTTTTAAAATGTATATTGTGGTGGTTTTTTGGGTTTGGCATTTAAAGTCCACCACTTTCAATCTATCAAGTATGAATAAACTCATTCATTTACAATACAAAACTTAATTACGTGTTCAAAGGGTATCAAATTTCACATGGATAAATACCAATAAATTCAAGCATGCAACGTATTCATCATTCAAAAACTAACACATAATTCCAAATATATAAGTCATTGCCAACAAAGCTAACTAATCCACACAAGCAAACAACTAAAGCAGATTTTTATTTTTGAATTTTTTTGAATTTTTAATTTTTTTCTACTATAATAAAGCGTAAAATTTCACACAATCGCAAAGGAAAAAAAAAAAAGAAAAAAAGAAAGAAAAAAAACCTCAATGTTTTTCCCATATACCAAACTTAAATCATACATTTCCTTCAATGTCTCAAAATATTATCAAGTTGATAAAATAAAAGGGCAAAGAATGGAATAGGAGACTCCTCGAATTGTTGTTGTCTGATAGTGAAGGCTAATTTGGAACAAAATTGTCGTAGATAGATGATATCCTTGACTTAGTTCTTTCTTTTGTCCATTGTTGGTTTGTGTGTTTTCAAATGTCATGTTCCTACAAAATAAAGGGAAATCAATCATAATAATATAAAATAATTTATAAGAAAGCTCAAACACAACCTATAGGGCAATCTGGGGATGGAGATACCTAATCAACTAACTACAATACAAAAGCAATAAAAATTACCTAACCTATTATCTAGAAAGCATAATAAATAAAAGGAATGAAAATTGGGTTGCCTCCTAATAAGCACTTATTTATAGTAATTGGCAATCTACATCTTGAAATTCTGAAGAAAGTTTTTTATGCCTTGCCCAGTTTGCTACTTCTTCAAATCTTAGCATTACCTCTTTCAATGTGACATGACTTGCTCATTCCATCTTATTCAAAATCAACCATGTAGACTTTTAACTCCTTCCCAGTCTTAATTACAAATACAATTATTCAACAATCGATGAAGTCGAAAGAATGTATTTTAATTTCATCTTCTTTATTTGCTCTTCTACGTTTGGTTCCTTTGTAATTACTTTGTAATCTTGTTTATACTGCTTCTTCAATAATTGATATCTCCTCGGCTTAAATGGTCGATTCATAATCTAAATTCATGTGTGTAGGAATTTGGGCCTCCAATTACACCAAACCGAGCTCAAATTAAACCTTCAATCAACACCACAA
>CAIGRR010164432.1:0-13347 GCA_903798365.1 Fraxinus sp. 1973-6204
TTAATTTATAATATGTACATCGCACGGGTGAAAGACTAGTTTGAAACTAAGGGAACCCTTCCATAGCAAACAAGAAACGGGATTTTATCCTCAGCATGTAAAAGAATCAAAACCACAAGGGAACGATATTCCATACATTTTTTTTTTTTTTTAATATCAGCAAATAATACCCCGATGACTAGAATCCATACAACGTTCTCAACTTGTGCAAAAATTTGCAAATGCTAGGAGAAAGGTGCGAGGGGGATGAGAAATTGGAAGGTTACAAGGCAAATTCTTTTGGGATGATATACAAGTGGATAGAAATCACTCTTTTGCCTTATTTTAGTGAAAGTAGTTAAAATTGTGAACCATCTTCAGTTTCCAAAACAGTAGAGTTTCGACCCAACCTTCTCCACAAAAATAGAAAGGGAGTTTAACATTCCGTACTAGCATGGATCAATGCTTTTAAAGGCTAAGGCTCCAAGGAATTGGACAAAAGCTTTCTAGGTATTGAAAATATTTCACATTTAAATATATTATTATTATTTTTTTTATATAACTATGGATGTTCGGGCCAGTTTGCACGTACCTCGACTAATTCCACGGGGCCCTGAAGTTTAGCAGCATCAAGGTTTATAGTGGAAGAGAAACCCAATGCCCCCACCAAACAAATGCTTTGAGATTTCCTTTTTGTGGGAAGTACAAAAAATGCTTATTTCCAAATGGGGGTATATTGCAGTCAAAACTATGTCAAATTACATATTACAAATCCAACTGATAAGCACAAAAATTATTCCAAGCAACATAATTAACACCAATTCTATTCTCAACTAAAATAAACAAGCAATGCAGGAAGAAGGCACACCTCTACAGTTCTACATGACTTACCACTCAGTCCTCAAAATCTTTGCAATACAAGTCACTACCAATGTCGAGATCTCCAATATCTATTTCGGAATCACAAAAAATCCTATCACACCATTACTTGTACGATTCTGAGGGCTTCTGCTACTTAAATTTTTGAACTTGGACCCTAAAAATTAGTTAAGGTTTCAATTGCTCTCTGCACCCTCGCTAATATATTATCTGAAACAGAGGAACAAAGAATGAAAATTTGCCATACTGACACAGATCATAATTGTTTATCACCTCTTGATACTTTAACTGTCCTCATTGAGCACATAAAACCTACCAGAGAATATATTTTTCTTAGATGGTTGCCTACTCAAAGAACCGTTGCGCCCACAGGCCATGTGCAGCAACTCGTCCATTGCAAAATATTGAGCATTAAAATTTAGTTAAATAATAAAGACCAGTATAAGATATAGCAAGGCAATCATATAATCTAGAGTATATGGTATTGCAGATTAAAATGTCACGAGAATTGAATATTCATTCAAGTAAAAATGTTCAAGTTGGGATATCTTTATGAGCTATAATTCTTTCAACAAAGTCTTCTACGTATTCAAACTGGTATAAACATCTTACCTAAGTGAAGATTGTATCTGCTTCAATCTCCACTTTCACACTGCCATTACTCTCAGCTGGAAGGCCAGTATGCATGAATTCCATAGCCTGTCTTCCAATTATCCAGGAAAACCACCTGCTTGACCGCCAAAAATGATACAAGCAGCACAATAATCATTGACAATTTCTGTGCAGTCCTGTTTTTAACCCTAATCAGCACATGAGTAACAAAAGCCAGCAAAAGCCCTACGATTGTATATAAGAACCCGACTGCAAAACCCTCAGCTCCTAACTGCATCCCAGAGCCCTGGTAAAAGTAAACCAGCTTCGACGGATCATTCCTATCGACCAAGAACATGGGCATTTTCTAATTATATTAAACATCGCTCCTGAAACACTAAAGAAGTACACAAAAATCGCCCCAGCCATCCAAATGTTCTTATCGTGCAAAACACTGTTCCCAGCGATCAATTTCTTAAGAAAAAACGGTGTCCAAATCAAAATTGCAACTGCTATTAACGCGATCTGTTTCTTCGAAACAATGGGTGGGCGATGAACCGGCCCCACAGAAAGCTTACTCCTTGATTCGATAAACTTGGACATTGATTCGGCTCTCGAAAAATCTGAGGCCTCCATTTGGATTGAATCTTTCTTCAGATCAGTAGCTGACGGTGGAATTAGGCGAATATGGGGGAGAGAGTTGACCCCAAAAAGTGCGAAAGATGACTGGGATTCTTGAAATTCGACGTCAAAAAAGAAGAGAAGGGATTTTTGGTCTGGATTGTTCGTGTAGAAAGACGAGGAGACGAGGGAGAATTCGGATTTTAAGGTAGGAAGGGAGAGTTCAGCCTTGGAATGAAGTTGTTGGGCATCGAAGAAGATGAGGAAGTGGAAGGGGCGAGTGGTGGAGAGGGAGAGGATGCCTCGGAGAAGAAGGTCGGTTAGGTGGATGACGCCGGTGGAGGATTGGGATTGGAGGGCGGAGAGTTCGGAGATGATGGAGTCTGACGAGATGGATGAGGCATGAGGTGCGACGAGGTTGAAGATTAGGAGGAGGAAGAAGGTGACGGTTGAAAAGATCGCCACTTGCGGTGGCTATGTGATGAGAGTCGTGGTGGATATCAGTGTGTCGTTTGATCGGGTTACAATTTGCTTTGTGACCCAAATTCTTTGTTAAAGACAATCGGATAACTGATTAAAGTGCATGTTAAAAGGAATTTTATTTGAAATCTATTCGACAACTTTTATTTGAAAGCTATCTTCTGAGTTGAATTTTGTGTTGAATTTTAATAGATCAAGATAAGGAATTTTTTTGGCATTTTACTTGATCTACACTGCTTCTAAGGAATGGATTGTTCCCTATATGTACGTGACTCTTTCCTATAATTTAGTTGCGTTGATTTTTCCTCATAAGAAGTTAGAAACATTGTAAACACATAATCTTTGTATTCTTTTTATATGTTATAATAAAATCTATATTCTCTTTAAAATTATATTGTTCTTGTATTCTCGTGATTTTTACTTCATATTATGGTTTAATTTCTTATCTTTTCACAACAAACTGATGTTAGAAAATTCTATTGATATCATAGCTTTTTGTATTGAAATTTTGGGGAAGATCAAAATTTTTCATAATGACAAGTATGATATTCCGCTATTAGATAGTATTCTTTTTGTGGTAGGTACAGATGTGAGCAATACTCGCTCGGATGGATTTAGAAGATGCGTTGTTAGAATTTGACGAGATGCCCACAACTTAAACTATGGAGGAGAAACAATAGAGGGATCGTAAGACCATATCCCAAATTCATTTTCATCATTCCAATAATATTTTTCAGGATCGTAGGGACGCGATTTTACATAGTCGTGATATTCTCACTATTGAAGAAGTCTACGATGCAATATATTCGAAGGAGAAGATGAAGCATCTTGTAACATCTGGGGATCATGTAGATGATTTCATTGTTCATAGTGGTCGTTTAAGGGGCAAATCTAACTTCAAATTTTGTATTTATTATAAGAAAAAATGGTACTTGATAAACAATTGTTATAAGTTACAGAACAAATCAAAGTCAACTGCAAATCAACAATCAGAAACTTCGGGAAAAGTAAGTATTGCAGAAAATTCTAGGAGTGAGGAAGAACTACTTATGACCTAACTACAACTCCAAACCTGATAAGGCTTGAATTTTGGATACAACTTGCACTTTTCATATGTCACACAATCGGGAATTGTTTTCAACATATGAAAAAGTTTCAAAAGGTGTTGTGATGATTGGTAATAACACATCTTGTCAGATAGCTGGTATTAGTTAGGTCGGAATAAATAAATTTGATGGGACGGTTAAAACACTTGATGCAGTAACACATGTTCTAGATCTGAAGAAAAATCTTATATCTTTAATTACTTTCGATTCAAAAGGGTACATGTACATTATTGAAAGTGGATTTCTGAAGATTATCAAATGAGCTCGTGTTGTGCTGATGTGAAATTAAAAATCTCATTTATATATCTTACAGGGTAATACAGAATTTTCGAGTAATCAGCATATTTTAAGAACTCGTGTGGATTTAGAGTTGACTTCTGTACCATTAGAGTCTAATTTGGGGTCTTTTTTTAAGAATACATATCAGTTGAATTTTGAAGATATGGGTAAATTCGTTTTGCCACCATTATTGATGGTGTTATCATATTCAATTGCTATAAATAGATCATTTTTTTTTGCCATAATGTTCCAAATAGGTACAATTCTGCTGCTTTTGTCGACCGTTTGAATGTGGTTAACGGTGTTGATTCTAGTCAAGATCCATCTTTTGATGTATTTTTCAGTGAAAAATTCAATTTTATTTCTTGAAGTGGAATTTGTCTCCGGGTGAAAAATTCTTTTGAAATTTTGTTCATTGCAGTGAAATTCGTGTAAAGGTGAAGATTGTTAAAATTTGGATATGATCGAATTTTTTGTTGAAAATAATTGAGAATTTTAATTAAAGTTCACTAAGAGGAATTCTATTTGGAATATTTTTGTAATCCTATTCGAAATCTATTTGGCAAATTCTCATTAAAATTTTATTTGGAAACCCTATTGTGAGTTGGAATCTAACAATTTGTGTTGACTTGAAGAGATCAAGATAAGGGAACTTTTTGGCATTCCATTCCATTTCATCTACAACTCTATTTTTGGAGTTTGGATTGTTCCCTATTTATATTTGAATTTTCTCTACAATTTTTAGTTAGGTTGGTTTTTGCTTATAAGAAGTTAGAAACATTGTAAACACATAATCTTTGTATTATTTCTCCACATTATAATAAAATCTTCATTCTCTACAAATTATTTTATTCTTGTATTAATTACTTCATATTGTGGCTACTGGATATAATCTCTTATTTTCACCAACAATTTGGTATATGATTAATCTGGTATCATCTTTGTTTTACTACAAAAAAGAACTATTGACGAGACACGAGTAGCTCATCACACCGAGAGGCAAGCTCGTGGGACAAACCAAGTCACACGACGGTTGAGCAAGATGACTCGTCGGTGGGCCAATCCTGGTAACCACAATCTATTGTCTCATGGTTGGTGGATAGCCTTGGCTATGGGACTTTGTAGCATAACGATCAAATCTCCAGTTCTTGGAAACTTGAAAATCATATCGGCATTCACAAGCAGAACAAGAAAAATACTGAACAGTTACGTAGTTTTTGCCAATTGCATTGAACCTTTTAATGGGGAATAATGTTACAAGATACCACGCGTATATATCAAAGAATCGATCAAACCATTTCAAAAATTATGAATGAGTTAAGTTTCCACCTCTTCATATCTACACATATCTCAACTATACTAATCAGGAACAACCTTTCGTGCAAAACTCTGTAAGCTGCCCAAAACGTATCTCAGTCGTCACAGTTAAGTCCACAGATTTCCAGTATTGGTCCATCTCGTGAAACAAACGGGTTGATTCGTACCCACAACAAGGTCAATATTGAAGCCAGCAGAATCGACCAGATTATAATTACTGTGGGAATTTTCTCTTGTTTCCCGATCAATCCCTTGAGGAAAGGATAGAGGTGAAGAATAACCCACAAGGCAAAGAAAAGTTTACCGAACAATGGACCCCAAGAATCATAGCCATTATTGATGGCATCTGCAACTCCCACCACAACCCCGACAATATTTATGATTAACAATGTTGTAGGTGGAATTAACAATGATGTCCATTTGAAGATATAGAGCTCGGAAAATTCTCCATCGTCTCCTCCTTTTGAGGTGACTGTGAAATTTGTGTTGACACCAGCCAAAACCTTGAGTAATCCTTGGAAGAGAGCAAAAAGATGTGAGGAAACTCCTCCAATAACCCAAAACTGTTCGTTTCTCCACCAGTCATCGATTCCAACACCACCCCATTGCATCTCAAGGATACCCGTTGCAGCAATGGAGATGAATAGGGCAATGAATATTATACTGGCATAATTACTTATCTGCAAATTGGATTATAAGTTAGCGAAGTCATGTACGTATACGTATAATTTTACAAAACGTAGCTAATCTCAATGTGAGTATCTGAACATATTTCCTATAATCGTACAAAGATGCAATGAGTACCTCGGGCACAATAAATTTCCCTGTAAGAAGGCAGATGGCTGGCAATGTACAGTATACAATCAAAGGAATAGAAGTCCACGGATATACGACTGAATTTATATAGGAGAACCTTTCCAAAGACTTCAATCCACCTCCATATCCGTACCAGATGGGACAGTGTTTGCTAAAAAATATCTCGACTGATCCAAGAGCCCATCTAAGAACCTGGTGAAGCCGGTCTGAGACGTTGATGGGAGCCGAACCTTTGAATGCCGGCCTTTTAGGGATGCAGTACACTGACCGCCAGCCATGGCAATGCATCTTGAATCCCGTCAAGATATCTTCTGTAACAGAGCCATATATCCACCCAACCTGATCCAGCATTTGATACTCAGAAGGTCACAAGGTAACAGATATATTATGGTGCAGAGAATTTAAACAGTCCGTGGCTTGCTTGGTAAGATTCAGAAGATTGGATAGTATTGAACAATATTAAGAATGAAAGAGAAGATAAAATCTCGTTTATAATAATATCCAATCCTCTGCATCTTCAGCACAAGTGCCTAACAACTTACCTCCTTTCCCCATTCACTCTTATCTTCATAACCACAGCTGATGACATGAATGGCCTCTTTCAGAAATGTTGTGGAGCTAGCGTCCTTAGGAACACCACCATTTTCTTGTAGAGCCGATGCCACGAATGCAGGTGATTGGCCAAACCTCTTCTCGAGTTTTTCTTGGGGGACACGGGATGGGTTTTCAGAGTTCGTCTCTGCAGGGGAAAGGTTATATACTTCTAGTTCTGTAGATCTATATGGCCGTTGTTTTCTTTTAATTTTATTATTTATTTATTTAGTTTTACTAAAATAAATATTTTACCTTCAATTCCTTCTTCAATGGTTTCGAGTGCATATATCTGCTTTGATGCTTCTCTGTGCTTTAGTTTTTTCTTCTTATCTTTCTTTGTTTTTCCTTTCTTGTTCTTTCTAGACCCACAACACGAACAGCACCACTTTGGCCAGCAGTTACAGGTCTTGCTAGGCGGCCTCTTCTTGACAGGAGCATCATATCCATAAAGAGCTTGCCGTCTAAAGATGCACCCCGTTCCAACATAGATTGGTCCTTGTAAACCATCCAAACCCTTCATATTGATCTGTTAAAAATCGCTAAAGTAAGCTTCTGCATGACAGTTAGAAAAGCAAATCTAGCCAATGCAACAAGAGAAATATACATACATCAAAGAACACAACATTTCGATTTGAGTATCTATCATGACGATCAATCCCGTCGAATCTCTGAGGAAATTGCACGTAGCAGACTTTTTTTCCTGAAGTGGGATCCATCATAAAACACATAGCTTCCCTCAGTGCCTTGCTGTTATTTATGTAGTGATCACAGTCAACATTCAGAAGGAAAGGAGCATTTGATAGAACGGCCGACACCCGCACCTAAAAGTTCACAGCAAAGAAACCTAGGATTTTCATTGATTTTTTCTGGATTTGCTGATGTGTTTGTGTATGTGTTTTTTTTCGTGGGGTGGGAGATTTAGAAAGAATTCTGGTACTCAGTTTTACCAGTGCATTCATGGCTCCAGCCTTTTTGTGGTGATCAAAACCAGGTCTTTTTTCACGGGAAACATAAACCAGACAAGGCAATTCATTTCCTTCAACATCATGAACAACATCATGACCAAGGAATACCTGTACCATGTATGAAAATTTAAACAAAAATACAACCATAAAATGAACAAATTAAACATAAAACCAAAATTATCTATACCGCAGCTGCTGTTCATACTTGCTATTGGACATAATAAGTCACTGTATTCACATGGAAAAATATTTAAAATGAAAAAAATGAAAGAAAACAGCAACAGCCAAGTTGGTGGATTTTTGTAATACATATAGTGGTAGTCAAAATCCGGTTTGAACCTTACAAAAAACATTGATACAAAATCCTTAAATAGACCCTACTTTATCGAGTCCTTTGAAATTGTTTAACTCTACAATAATATTCTCGTTTGTTTTCAAGCCTAACATCATAGATAGTATTACGAACAGCTTTGTTACTTTGATATATTATATATATTTATTTTTCATTCTCTAGAGGCACATCAGATGGAGATGATAGGACAGTACTAGATGGCATTAATGAAGAAAAATAAGCTTAATCTAGTCCAATCCTATCCAATAATGTGATCAAGCATGCACTTGTAGGATACACGATTCTGAAATTGTTTCTAGAATCTCAATATTAAAACATTCAAAACAATCCTACTCAACTCTTGATATGGAAAATCTTTATAGATGCCCTAAAATTGGATATTGAAAAAATATGTCCAATAATGGCAAGAGGCATTATTCATGAGAACGGCATTTCTCACCTGGATCATTCCAGGATGGTCACGAACATTGTTTCCCGGCCAAGGTGTTCCGTCCTGCATCGTCCAACCTTCCTCAGGAACCTTTTGTGCTGTTGCCACTAGACGATTGATCCTAACTTTGAACTCTTCATATTCTCTCTGTATCAGAGCAAACAAATAACACCATGAAAAATTGGGTATTCAACCCCAGTTGATTAGGGAGTATTAAGTTCATATAGAACATGTCTGGCAGTTTGAGAAAAGTAACTTTTTGTTTCCAAACATGTTTGGTAACTTACTTTTACTTACATTCAAATAAAAAAATGTTCCTTAATTTGAAATTAATTCTTATCTTACTCAAAAAATAAGTTGATTATTTCCAACTTCGACCAACAAAAGAGTTATTTATTTTAAAACTTACTTATTCACTTAAAGTAACTTAAGCTTAGCCACATATGCTCATATAATCTCTCTCATACACTCACAGAAAGCTATGTATGTATTTTTCTTTCATTGTGTGCATATGTGTATTTCATTCATAAAACTGGAGAAATATACAAGTGGCAGACCTTCATTGCACGCCTTTCCCTCACAAATGCTGGATGAACTTTGTTTTTCAGATAGTCCATCTTCTCGGAAAAATACCATTCTGGTGCCCGTGGTTCGATATCGAACTTCTTGCAGAATGGAACCCATTTCCGAGCAAATTCAGATGTCTCTGAAAGTGCTTCAAAAGTAAGCATGGCTGCACCATCATCTGACACATAGCACGCAACTTTTTCAACTGGATAATCCACTGCAAGGATGGAAAGAACCGTGTTTGCAGTAATCAATGGAGGTTCTTTCATGGGATCAACTGTGCTGACAAAGACGTCTACGTCAGCTAACTCCGATGGCCTTCCTTCTTTCTCGTACCTAAAAAGGAAAAGCAATGGTGTCATCAAAGAACCAAGACAAATCAATCATATTTCACATCCTTGAGGATGTTTGACAAAGCTTAAGAATAATTCAAAGTTACTTCTACGTAAATTTTTGTTCAAAAAAATGTTTAGGTAAATTATTTTTTCTAAGTAAAAAAGATTATTAATTTGTAAATAACTCTCACCTTCCTTCTAGGATAAGTAACTTATTTTCTTTACTTAGTTTAAGACTATTCACTTGTAAGTAAACTATTTAAACATAGCTCCTCGTTCTGCCGGTTTGAGTTCATATAGAACATGTTTTGCTAAGCGTAAGACATATATAAGTAAATAAGTATGTTTAGACTCTAGTTAAAATTAGAAATAAGCAAGTTAACTGTTTTAAATTAGTCCCTTGTGTTACAGTTAATTTTTACTTAAGTAGGAAAGAAGCAACTAATCAAAACATGTTCTGAAACAAAAATCTACCACAGGTTTGCTTGACTTGCTTCTAAGCTTAGCCAAACATGCTCATCACCATTCACATATTTGAGAAATTAAAAAAATTGAGTTTTGTGTTTATAATGCTTATGTACCTAAGCGACAACCGATCAAGGTAAGTTTCTCGCTCAATTGGATACCATTTTGGAAACTGATCAAGGATCCACGAAACAGCAAACCATATTTCACAAATAACTGATGTCAGCCACAAGCCAAATGCGTCATGAACTGGATGGAGAACCCTATAGTGGAAAAAGAAGCCAAGAACCACAAGGCGGAGGATAATTATCAATCTGTATGGGCTTATCTTGCTCGAAGCAATGGGCAATTTCCTTGACAGAGGCTGTCTTCCTTCATCCATCCTGTTGAGAGATTTCAAGTTAATAAATGAATTCTAAGTGGTAAAAAATAATGATCGCAAAAACAAGAATGGCATACAATTCATTTCAAGATACTATAAATGATAATGCAACAAGATAATCCATCTTGCAGATCTTGTTTTCCAGTCTCAGAATTAAGAATTTTATAGAGGGATTTCCATATGAAAACAAAACAGAAGTGAGAGCAACGAAGTACATCATGCCTCAAATTGTAAACAATAATAAAGCAATTGCACAGAGAATGCACGAATCACTTACATAGGCAAGTCTGCGTCCAATTCATTCCCATCCAAGTCTTCACCAGCATTATCTCCTTGATGCTTGACCACCTGAAGTTTTCCACTTTGCCTCTTCTTCCACTCCTCCATTCGATCTTTCCATGCAACACTTCCATATCCGTATTGAGCAACATCTTTGTCGGGAACCAGAGGCCTTGATTGTACTAGGACATTAAAAGTATACATTTCATCTCCCTTGCATGCAAAGTTAAAATTAATCTAGGATGAGGAAAGCTATACGGAGCAAAATAACTTACAAGGCGCTGAAGTCCCAGAAGGAGATGGATGAATCCCATCGCCATGACTGGCAAATGGTGGTACTATGATAACATGTTGATCAGAAGAAATCTGATTGTCCTGAAGGTAGTTAGAAGACAAAGAACTCAAAATCTAAGTTGCATAACGAGTTTATTTAGAGAGGGAGGGGGAGAGAGAGAATCCTCTTGATTACCTCTTCACCATATGTCAACAGAGGGATTTCAAGACCCTGGGAATACAAATCATGTCTTGAGCCTGGGGCTGATCCAGATGAACCAACATGACAACCACGTACAACAGGAATCACCCCTGCACTTTGTGTAAGGCCCAAAGCCTCAATATCCTCATAATCAAACTCATGTTCCGAATCATCAATGTCATCCTCTTCCTCATCACCCTCGACTCTAGGACTACCTGCAGTTCACATACATCTATCAGCTGCTTATTCACCTCATGCAGTTAGCTTACACCAACCATTAGAATGAAACATAATATAAAAAAAACTTGCCTTTGATGCGCTTGTATCTGGTTTTGCACTGAGGACAAGCCTGATATCCCTCTCTTCTCTCATACTCATAGCAAGTCCTGCAAACCGGGAAACCACATTCGTTGCACGCAACAAAGGGCTCCCCATCTATAGTTATCTCCACTTCGTCCCCACAAATTTGGCATATTTGTCCACTCAGTTCTTGAACAGACTTGATCTAGAGAATCACGAACACAAAGAGTGCATATTTGTTAGCCTCGAACTATTAACCCATAATTCATAAAAAACATTGCTAAGTGTGTTTTACACGCTTATCTAGGCTCTTAAATGTGTTTAATATTGATTGTTTGCACATATTCCACACATCTTAGTGTAAATATTTTGTCTATAATTCAAACTCAAATTTGAAGATGAATGGTGCAAAAGAATGTGATTCGGAGCATAAAAGGTCCAAAAGATGCAGAACAAGGAACCTACATGTAGAGCATGCAAGGAGATTAGTGCACAATTTTTGGTAAACAGATCTCCACAGGACATATGATATACCATTCGAAAAATAATTAAATTTGGAATCAACAAAAAATTATCACAATTTGAAGTTGTGGAGATAAAAATTTATGCACGTTTGAGGTATGGCAGCCAAAGCTAAATGGGTGGCCACTAAGGCCTCTTTCCCATGCCCAAACTGCCCTCAAGACCCCAATTCAGAAATTTTATTTTATTATTTGGACTAGTAAATAGGGGCACTTTCAGTATTCTTCTTGGCACGAATTTCTAGGCTAAAGGACAAAATTAGGTCGAGAAAATGGAATTTTTCATACTATATCATAGAGCACGTTTGGAGGAGAAAAATGTAGAATTGAGACATGATAAAAAGAAGGCAAATTCTTGGATGCAAGATATTCATCGTTGTCCTATTTTCCTTTAAAACCAGATAATGTATTTACTTCTTTAAACTATTTTCTTCTTCTATGGTGAATAGCTAAACTTTTGGTAGGGACGAACAATGTAACATAATTTTTAACTTTAAATTCGAGTCTCAAGTTTTGAGTTTTTAATTTATTAAAGTACTGCTTTTGATTCTTCTATTAGTGCATGGGAATGTTTGGCCAATATTTCTAATTTGTGGATATAACATACCGAGATGTGAGTTGTTAATCTAGACCACATGGTAAAATCCGACAATTTGGTAAAAGGTAGAAATACACCTTTACTAGTTCTGCGGTCTTTAATTGAATTCCTAGGTGATTTAATGCGAATAAGTAAGGCTTATTCGGATTCTCATGGAGATATAGTGAGTTAATTAGCTAGATTTGATTGATTTAAACTGAAGCAAGGTAAATTAATTAAATTAGTGAATTCAACAAATACAAACTTTGGAATTGAACTTGAGAAGCGAGATTTGAGGGGGTAAATTAAGTGAAATCGTGGGCCCTAACACTTTTATTCATTGAATTAAAGTTAAAAGTCAAATTTTTTAACACACAACGTAGATTGTTTAATTTAGCATACTTCAATCATTAATATAATTAGAAAATTCTCTATTTTCAAATTAGTTGTTAAAATAAAGTTATAATTGTTAATTTCGGTACTTAATGACACGGTCCTCGGGGGAATAAATTTCAAATGAACTTTGTTCTCAATCTTATCAAATGAGAACCCAGAAGAGAAAGTAACAGCTGGACTGAATTGACGGCAAACCTAAGTACCTCCAATTTAACATTGCAATTTATTACCATTTTTCATTCCATATTTTGCTTAAGACCTAACTCCTAAACAAAAAATTTTGCATTTGGTTAGGTGGACTACATAATATTAGACAATAGTAAACACAAAAATAAGTTAAAAATCTATTTTCTTGGCTATTCTATTGTCCAATCTTGTCCAGTACAATAGTATTAATGAAGAAAATAAATTAAAATCTGGTCCATTGTATTGTCCAAACAGATCACAAAGGTAAATATTTCACCAACAAAATATTGGGCTTCTTTCTGTTCTTCACACGAGGACGCAGTACAATAGCATTTTCAATTCATTCACTTCACAGTTCACATAATCACTTTAATAGATTCCCACAAGTATTTATAAAACAAATATCAGAAAATTTTTAGAGCAGGAGTTGAAGCCAAAATGAAATTGAAGATTTT
>CAIGRR010164455.1:0-17358 GCA_903798365.1 Fraxinus sp. 1973-6204
AGTTGTTGTGAATGTTTCATATTGTGGATCAAGGCTAGTGAGGAGATAAAATACTCTTTCTTAGTCTAGAATGGGCTTCTCAATTGTTGTTAAATTGTCACAGAGAACTTTGAAAGTCCAGATATGTTCTGTGATTGTTATATGGTCTTCTTTCCAAATATAGGCAACCTATTGACGTAAAGTAAATACACGTTCTTAAAATTCTTGAGCATGTGTATTATTAAGAGCCTCCCACATTGCATGAGTTGTGTCGAGGCCAACTACATGTTTGAGAATTTCCTCAGCAAGTCTTCCAATGATCTATCCTCAAAGGAGACATTCAGACTTTCTTCACGCTATAAAAGCATCTGCTCATTGAAGAATGGTGTTGTCTACATTTGTGGAGTTGTTTAGGTATTTGTTAGGTACGTGATCTTCATTTGTGAGATACCCCACTAATTCTTGTCTTTTGACAAGAACCAATGCTTGCTTACGCCAGAAGGGATAGTTATTTGGTTGAGTCTAAGGGTGGTGAAGTTGCCAACATTGAGAGATAGTGTAGCCATGGTATAAGAAAAAAAAAACCTAAACGGAAGATAAGCAATTAGTTGAAGAAAATGCAGAACATGTGATGTATTTGCCTAGTGTTCACAATGGCTTTGATACCATAACACGAAAATGAAAAAGGTAGAGAGAGTGTTCTGAAAGCTAATATTTCTTATTTTAATTGGCAACATGAACACTTAGGCAATATGAAGAAGAGTATTTATGAAAATTACATAATGTAGTTGTAAGTTTCAAAAAAAATATTATGAATACCATAAAATCTGCTTTGTAAAACAAATGGATCTTCATTCTGATTTGGATTTTTAGTTGTAGGATTTGTTGAATCATCACTTTGGTTTGAATTTGTTCCTGTTAGAGCTCCAATATCCCTCAATCCCATTGATTTCGGCTAGATTGTGTTAAGATTTGGGGTTCCATCTTAAAAGGCCAACATTATTAAGAAGAGTAGTCCAAACTCTTATAAATTGATTTATGTTTTTTTATTTTTATTCGATATGAAATTTTATCCCTTAACATGCCCCCGCAAGATGGTGGCTCGTTTGAACAAAAAAATTTTGAAATTTGCGTGCTCAATTTTTTTAGTCTTAATCGAATCGAATTGCTCGTTGAAACTTAATGAGCTTTGATACCAAGGTAAGATTTGGGGCTCCATCTTAAAATGTCAACCTTATTAAGAGGAGTAGCACAAATCTTTATAAATTGGACTATATTTTCATATTTATTTGATGTGGATCAACCTTATTAAGAGGAGTAGCACAAACCTTTATAAATTGGTCTATATTTTCATCTTTGTTCGATGTTGAATTCTATCCCTTAACATGCCCCCTCAAGATGGTGGCTCGTTTGAGTAGACCGATCTTGAAATTCATGTGCTCAATATTTTTGAGTCTTAATAGAATCAAATTGCTTGTTGGAGCTTAATGGGCTCTGATATCATGTTAAGATTTGAGATTCCATCTTAAAAGGTCAACCTTATTAAGATGAATAGCACAAACTCTTATAAATTGGTCTATATTTTTCATCTTTATTCGATGTGGGATTTTATCCATTAACAGATTGTGAGAGCCTTCAACCTTCAACCTTATTGTTCCATTGACTCTAATGATTGTTGAGTGCGTCGAGCTGTAATGTGAGCTATAATTTTTTGCAAAATGGAACTTGGTGGGAAATCTCATTTTCTTGTTTGTGAGGATGCTGATGTGGATAAGGCCGTTGAGCTAGTTCACTTTGCTCTTTTCTTCAACTAGATACCTCTGATTTCCGTGTGATATTTCTAACTGATGTTGAATCATGGAAAAAAATCTTCAATATTATGTAGAACGTGTGCAGTGACAATGATGCTAAGCTAGCTTTAGAACATATGTTCACGAACATGTTTGTAAGAAGTTTGTGGAGAAAGCAAAGGCCCTACAACATTGGTGACCCATTCAAGTTAGGAACTGAACAAGCCCCCCCCGGTGAACTGCAAACACATACTAGGCATACATCTTGTAATTAATAAAATTTATGTATATACGACCTTCGGACCTGCCATACCTTGATCAATAAAGTTCCATCTCATTATTGTTATTTGATCTCCCATGAACGCATACATGGCTATTATTCTTACTTTCTTTCCTAAGAAACCTAATGCGATTATTTTCGTGAACACTAGATTGATGCAAAGAAATTTGAAAAGATTCTGAGGCATATTAGATCTGGTACAAAAAGTGCAACATATCTCGAGACTAGAGGTTATAAATTGGGCACAAAAGGCTACTACATTCAATCAACTGTTTTCTCTAATGTCAAGGCATATTACTGAACACCGTAAGAGTATTTTTGTCAGGCTTTTTGTCGGAATTTAAGGGGTAGATCAAAATTAAATTTGTGAATTAAAAGCTCAAATAGGTGCAAAGATTGGGTGTGACTCATCAAGTACAAAAAATGCATAACGAAAAGTCATAACCTTTTTAGTACAGTGAATTCTACACCATAAAAATAAAATGGTGCGATCTAATGGTTTAAATTAATTTGTGCTAAAAGCTGCGACCATCCAAAGAGACGTGTGAAAATTTATAAATAGGACGCTCCTTATTCTATTTTATTCACTCCAAATCAATTTTATATAATTGATTTCTAATTCTTTCGATATCTTTCGGTTTTGAATAGTATAGTCAAGCATTGGTTCGTTCGACAAAATTAATATTGTGCTCTATTAATTTTGTAAGAAACGTTGTATTTTGGGAGACGGACATTCATTTGATCATGTTAGTACCAGTGCAGGGAGGGACGAAATCCGTTTTGAAGAGATTTGTATTCACATACATCACTTCGTTTCATCTTCTTTTAATTTATTCATATCTGTAAGTCGATATTTATGCGTGTATCTTGCTTTCAGTGAGTAAAAGTTCAATTCAATAATTTGCACGTGTAAGTTGCATTTTTATCATCTTTGCATACAAGTTTTTTTTTGTTAATGGAATATAGTTTATGTACCAATTATTCCAATAATCTTAAGACATATTTCTATTGTGCATTTTCATATTCTGTTTTAGTTCATGAATCATTGTTGAAATTCTATTTAGAATATTTAACTGAATATTTGATAGCGCATGCTTTCTAAATTTGGTAGTTCAACAATTTGATAGTGCAACATGTTCAATGCAATTCTGAGTAGTTTTCTTGAAAACATTGAATAGTTTTATATATGACATAATCGTTTTGTCCGCATGTTATATATTGTTCTCGTAGAGATAAAATTATTGCGATCCTGTGGGAAAAAAATTCGTATTGCATGAATAAATTGTATATGAATTCAAAAGGTGCCAAAAGGGAATTGGTGGCGTGCATTTTTTGTTTTTAAATCAATTCCATAAAATTTTGTATTGGGTATGTACCTTTAAATGCAATATTGAGTCAGAAACCAAGATATCCATATTTCATTTATAAATGAGGTATATTGCACTTCCAAAAATTGCATAATATTTCTCATGATCCACGTTAGTTTGAATTTGGAAATTGCATAAAGTAGTTTAGTTTGTGCTTATATCTTTTCAAGATATTGTGTTTCCAACATGTATAAAAGTATATCTATTCAAAACAGAGCATGAAAATTGTTTTAGTGTATGTTTGTAATTAATAAGTGATAAGCGAGCAATTGCAATATGAAAGTGAAATGTACAGTTGCGAAATGGATTAGCATGATTTTCTCGATACGATTGAAAAAACTACAAAATTTCATGACTTTTCATTATATTCGTCTATGTCAAGTAAAATAACTACCTTGCACATTCAGCTCCACATCAGCTAAAGAGCATCTAGCTCACCTACCAGCTGGATCATTGCATCAGTAACTTTCCCTCTCTCTCTTGTAATACTGATACAGTTACATTTGTAATGCTAGCACTCAATTTTGTTGTAAAATATTCTAGACAAGATCCACCAATTTAGGAACCAACCAACAACTGTCCCTTCTAGATTATTCTTTGAATACCTCATTGTATTATATAATCCTTACGGTTGTGATGAATAAAGCATGAAGGCAAATTAAATTTTTCTATCTTCTCTAAAAGTTTAACTTGGTATCAGAGTTGTGACAATGGCAAATGCCAGTAACACCCCTCAAAATGTCCCTGCACCTGCCTCAATTTCCAGCAGCACCTCTACTCTCAACTGGGAAGCAACAGCTCCTCGCCTTTTGGTGTTAATCTCATTCAAGTTGTTTCAGTCAAGTTGGACAAGAACAACTTCTTACTGTGGAAGAACATGATACTACCAATCATACGGGATCATAGCCTTGAAGGTTACATTCTAGGGACAAAGCTATGTCCTCAGGAATTCATTGGCAGTCAAGTAAATGGTGAAGCAGGTACCACCATTGAGATGATCAAAAACTCAAAATATAGTTAATAGATGTCTACAGATCAATTGCTTATGGGTTGGCTATATTCCTCAATGACTCCAGACATTGCAATGAGGGTTATGGGTGCTACAAACTCAACAGAGCTTTTGATAGCCATTAAGGAAAGCTATGGAGTGCATAACCCGTCTAGCTGGGAAAACTGTGACTCATTCAGACTTAGTCACTCAAGTTCTGGCAGGATTAGATGATGATTATACTCCTATAGTTGTTTAGATTAATAGCAGAGATTATATATCTTCGGGAGAGCTGGAATCTACGTTCATGACTTATGGAAGCAGTTTAAAACATCTCAATTCTCTGAGAAAAGATATGGGTGAAATCAATATCAATCAGACCTTGGCCAACTTCTCCCAAAGGTCTGGATCAAATCACCATGGTTTCAGGTCCTATAGGCCAAATCTTGGAGGATGGTTTACCAATTTTAGAAGCAATAGAGGTGGGAGAAGAGGAAGAAATAGAGCAGGCAACTCTTATGGTGGTAATGGTAACTCCTATGGTGGTGGTGATAGACCAATCTGTCAAGTCTGTAGAAAAATTGGTCATAAAGCTAATATATGCAACTTCAGATATGATGATAGGTATAATGGAGTGCCACCAAATCAAAGAGCCAATTACAACACCTCTCCCACAGCACTGATTATGTTGGTAAGGAGAAAATCATGGTAGGAGATGGAAGTAAGTTGCATATATCTCATTTTGGCATTACTCACGTTCCAGTTTTGAATGATAAAGTTCTGATTTTAGATAAACTTCTTCATATACATGAAATTAAGAAAAACCTCATAAGTGTCTCTAAACTAACCTCAGACAATGATGTTTTCATGGAGTTTCATACTGACTTCTGTTTTATCAATGACAAATTCACGAAGGAGGTGATCATGCAAGGGAAGCTTAAAGAAGGATTATACCAGATGGATTTTCCTCACCAAATTACCAAGAGTTCCATACAAGAGTCAGTCCTTACAAATAAACTCTTTTGCAGCCTATCTTCTAGTAGTCCTAGTCATGAGTCCTTTAATTCCACAAGTGATGTATGGCACAAGAGGCTTGGTCATCCCTCTAATCAGGTGATGACTGAAGTTCTCAAAATTTGTAATCTCAAAATTAAAGAAAATGACATCAGATCTTTCTGCAGTGCTTGTCAACTAGGAAAATCTCATTTGCTACCCTTTCCCTTATAGTCATCACATGCTAAATTCATAGACATTTGGGGACAAGCTCCTATCATATCTACCTCAGGTTTCAAATATTACATATCGTTCCTTGATGATTTTAGTAGACATACATGGATTTATCCATTAAAACAGAAATGTGAGGCTTTAAGTGTTTTCATTCAATTCAAAAGACTTGTTGAAAATAAACTAGGTTGCAAAATAAAGACCTTGCAGGCTTATTGGGGTGGTGAATATAGAGTCTTCTCAAAGTACCTAAACCAAGAAGGTGTTGAATTCAGGCACCCATGTCCATATACCTCAGCTCAAAATGGTAGGGTCGAAAGAAAACACAGGTAAGTGACTGAGACAGGTCTTACATTGTTAGCCCAAGCCAAAATGCCCTTAAGATATTGGTGGAAAGCCTTCCAAACTGCTACATATATAAATAGATTACCGAGACCAACTCTTAAGGGAAAATCACCATATCAGACCATGTTCAACAAAGAACTCAATTACCAAACACTAAAGGTTTTTGGCTATGCATGTTATCCCTTCCTAAGGCCTTACCAGAACCACAAATTCAATTTTTACTCAACCAAGTGTACCTTCATTGGCTATAGTGAGTCTCACAAGGGCTATAAGTGTCTAAGTTCAACTGGGAGATTATACATTTCAAGACATGTCATATTCAATGAGCTAGAATTCCCCTTCGAGTCTTTAACCTCTAGCAAAACTCAATCAGAACCAATAATGACAGAAACCATAGTGTCATGCTTCTAATTTCCAAGAAAGTCAAATCAAATAACACCTACTTCAAGTCCAGCTGTTACTAATCACTCTGACGCTGCTCAAGCTGAACATCGCTTCCCTTCTAAATCAAATGACATTCAGCATGATAATTCACAACATGGTTATTTTCAAAGTGATGCTGAAACAGAGCCTGCAACACTTGAATTAAACATGCCATAGATAAATGAAGCTCCTCTACAATCAGATGAAAACAGAATTGCAGAAGTAAATCAACATAGAATAGAAAATCAGGTGGGACATTGTATGATCACTAGAGAAAAAGCTAGAGTATCTATCTTAATAGATTAATTGAAAATCGATCAGAACCTAAGAATGTGGCAGAAGCTTTGTTAAGTGATGATTGGAAGAAGGCCATGGAAGAAGAGTTCAGTACTTTGACAAAGGCTAAAATTTGGGAACTTGTACCCCCTTCACTAGAATACAACATTGTAGGCAACAAATGGGTTTTCAAACTCAAGCAAAACGTAGATGGCTCAGTGCAAAGGTTCAAGGCCAGGCTCGTAGCTAAGGGATTTCATCAAACACCTGGTATTGATTTCTCTGAAACATTTAGTCCTGTGATCAAGCCTTCAACTCTCAAAATTATACTCACCTTAGTTGTCACAAATGAGTGGATGATTAGACTGGTTGACATCAATAATGCTTCTCTCAATGGAGAGCTTGAAGAAGGTGTCTTCATAGATCAACCTGAGGGATTTATGGATGAATTAAGCCTGATCACGTGTGTAAACTGAACAAAGTACTCTATGATTTAAAGCAGGCACCTAGAGCCTGGAATGAGAAATTGAAGACTACATTTTTAAGCTGGAAGTTTAAGCAATCAGTGGCTGATACCCCGCTCTTTTACTTCAAGAATGAAAATCAAATAATTTTTGCTCTTATATATGTTGATGATATTGTGACTACAGGCAATGATAGAGATCTACTGCAACAATTCATAACGAATCTGAATAGAAAATTTGTGTTGAAAGACATGGGAAGGCTGAACAATTTTCTTGGAGTTGAAGTACTATGGCATAACTCTGGAATTCATCTTACTCAAACTAAATATATTGCTGACCTACTTGAAAAGTTTGAGTTGCAAAATGTAAAGCCTTGTATTACACCTATTCTAGCTAGTAGGTTGATGTCCAAGACTGAGGGTGAACCATTGAAGAACCCAACAGTTTATAGGAGTGCTGTAGGTGGCTTGTAATACCTTCAGTATCCTAGGCATGATATTACCTTTGCTGTGAACAAGTTAAGTCAGTTCTAGCAAACTCCAACTTCATATCACTAGCAAGCACTGAAGAGAGTCTTCGGGTACCTAAAAGGAACAAGTAACCATGGACTATGGATTCAGAGAAGTGATAGACTCACCTTGAATGTCTATTCAGACGCGGAATGGGTATCCTGCCCTGATGATAGATCAGTGTCTAGGTATTGTATGTACTTGGGTGATAACTTGATAAGCTGGTCTTCCAAGAAACAACATGTTGTAGTTCGCTCAAGTACTGAATCAGAATATAGAGCACTTGCCTCCACTGCTTCAGAAATAGCGTTGATCCAGTCGTTATTCCAAGAACTTGAATTGCCTCTGGATGATGTTCCAATTGTTTGGTGTGACAATGTAAGTGCAGGAGCCTTGGCTGCCAATCTAGTATACCATGCTAGAACAAAACATAGAGTTGGATGTACATTTTATTAGAGATAAGGTGATTGCAAAAGAGCTACTAGTAAAGCACTTCCCTACTTCAGATCAGATTGTTGACTTGTTAACTAAGGGACTAAGCCATTCTAGATTTCTCTTCTTAAAGGACAAGCTGGGAGTTACCTTGGTACATTCCAGCTTGAGGAAGGGTGTTAACTAAAATAACTACCTTGCACATTCATCTCTACATCAGCTAAAGAGCATCTAGCTCACCTACCAGCTGGATCATTGCATCAGTAACTTTCCCTCTCTCTATTGCAATACTGATACGGTTACATTTGTAATGCTATTATGCTAGCACTCAATTTTGTTGTAAAATATTCTAGACAAGATCCACCAATTTAGGAACCAACCAATAGCTGTCCCTTCTAGATTATTCTTTGAATACCTCATTGTATTATATAATCCTCACGGTTGTGATGAATAAAAAAATAAGGCAAATTACATTTTTCTATCTTCTCTAAAAGTTTAAATTGGTATCAGAGCCAGTGACAATGGCAAATGCCAGCAACACTCCTTAAAATGTCCCTGTACCTGCCTCAATTTCCAGCAGCACCTCTACCCCTCAACTGGGAAGAAACAANTCTATCTTCTCTAAAAGTTTAACTATCTATGTAGATTTGAAATTGAAAGTTCATGGATTTGTTTCATTATTTTTGAAAACATATATTATCAAATATGATGAGGCTATTTCTTTTTGTGCTGGAATTGATTCTTTATTTAAAATGAGCGACCGTTATGTTTCAATATTTGCTTGAAGATCGAACTAATTATTTAAAATTATTTTTGTTTATTTCAAATGACATGGAAGCAAATAACTTGCATTAAACAAGAGATATATTGGTTTCTAAGAATTCGTTATGTGAATCCACATAGCAATTGTAGCTATGGAACCCACGACAAATTAGAACAACCCAAGAAAGCCAAGAATCAATGTTTGAAAAGCTCAACTCAATAAATTATTGAACGAAGAACCAAGACAATCACTAACAATATCTTGACCCGAGATCACAAAACTTATGAACCTTACTTTGAATTTATAGAACACCACAAGAATTTAATTCTTGATAAGTTCAAAATTAAAACAATAAAGAACGAGAAGAAAGCAATAGCCTCATGATAATAATCTCAATAATTGTGTGCTTACCATAAATATAATGAGTCCTCTATATAGTGAACTCATAAAACCTAATTAAAAACAACAAATAATCTCAATAATTGTGTGTTTACCATAAATATAATGAGTCCTATATATAGTGAACTCATAAAACCTAATTAAAAACAACATTTAAGTCTCAAAGATACTAAAAATATTCTATAAAAGAGTTTTAACTTAAATAGAAGATTACGCGAAAATTGAAAAAATACACGCCCAGAATGAACTATGCGGCCGCATAGTGTAATTATATGCGGTGGCAGAGAACAAGTGAAAAGCCCCTCCTTTGGTTCGGTATAGAGGCATGCGACCACATGCTTGTTTATGCTATGCGGTCACATAGCTTCCCGGCAATGCTTCTTCGTCCGCTGCTTGAACCAAGTTGATCCATTTGGTTTCTTCTCCTGAGCCCAACACGAAACTTGTTCATTTGCTTGTCGTGATTGATGTTTCATCCACTGTAGCTTGAGCAAACAATCCCACCGCTTCTTTGACCCGCTTTGCTCGCGACCTAGTCATCGGTCCTCCCTCAATGATCAATGGATCCTTGCCCGGACTTGTCCTCGTGTCATGGATCACATCATCCCCTCCCTCTTCAAAAGGATTCATCCTCGAATCTGCACCGCATCAAAGAGAGAAAGATCAGAAACATTAAAGGTAGCCGAAATATTATACTCACCTGGGAAATCTAATTTGTAGGCATTGCCATTGATCTTTTCAAGGACTTGGGATGGACCATCTCTCCGTGGCTGCATCTTCGACTTTTTTGTTTTGTTTTGAGAAACGTTCTTTCCTCAAGTGCACCTAAACCCAATCTCCTGGTTCAAATGTAACGCACTTTCGTCCCTTGTTTGCTTGAGAGACATGATGCTCATTTTTTTTTTCTCAATTTGCGAATTTACCTTTCCATGGAGTGATTTCACCAAGTCGGCCTTCTTCTTTCCATCTAAACTACCCCTTTCATTCACAGGTAAATGAATTAAATCCAAAAGTGTTAGTGGATTAAAACCATATACAATTTCAAAAGGTGAGTAAGAAGTGTAGAATGCGTGGCCCTGTTATATGTAAATTCTATAAATGTCAAGCAATCATCCTAACTCTCTAAATTCTTATTAACTATAGTATGCAACAATTGTATCATAGTCGTATTAACTACCTTAGTTTTGCCCATCCTTTTATGGGTGACAAGTAGTAGAAAATAATAGCTTGGTTCCTAACTTATTCCACAAAATTCTTAAAAGATAATTAAGAAATTTAACATCTCTATCTGATACAATACTTCTAGGAATCTCATGTAAGCGCACTACTTCCTTAAAGAATAGATCTGATATATTGGCATCATCATTGACTTTATGACATGGAATGAAATTTGCCATCTTACTAAATCTATCTACCATCACAAATATTGAACCCCTTCCTTTCTTAGTCCTAGGTAAATCCAATACAAAATCCATAGACACATCAACCCAAGGTTCACTAGGGATAGGTAATGACGTATATAAACCATGTGGTAAAACTTTAGATTTTGCCTTTTTACAAGTGGTGCATCTACTACAAGGACTCATGGTCGGTGTGAAACACGAACTCCTTTGGCCACAGGTAGTGCTGCCATGTCTTCAAAGCTCAAACAAGTGCATACAACTCCTTATCTTATGTAGACTAATTGAGTGCTGCTCCACTCAGCTTTTCACTAAAGTAAGCTATTGGTCTTCGTTCCTGCATTAAGACAGCTCCAATACCTATTCCTGAGGCATCACATTTACTCTAAAAAGTATTGTTAAAGTTAGGTAATGATAAAACCGATGCGGTACACAACCTATCCTTAATAGTATTAAAAGTATGTNTCCTGCATTAAGACAGCTCCAATACCTATTCCTGAGGCATCACATTTACTCTAAAAAGTATTGTTAAAGTTAGGTAATGATAAAACCGATGCGGTACACAACCTATCCTTAATAGTATTAAAAGTATGTTCTTGTTCAACGCCCCAATGAAATCCTACACTTTTCTTTATAATCTCTGTGTACGTACTTCATCAGTATCTTCTTCTGTTGCATCGGGAATAGGCTCCAATTTTGGATCAAGCACGTAGAATATCTTCAACGTCGTAAGTAGGAATTTTAGTTTGTCTTGCCACCTAGTGAATTATGCATCGTCAAATCTGTCTAAGCGTACCAAGTCTTGATTCATCATCTTGAGAGTAGCAAGTGTAGATTGCATTTCCATCGTAGTAAAATGATGAATTATCGTTTGAGAAGTTAGGGAAAGTATGAATGACAGCAATGGAAACAAAGAAAATGGAGAAGAAGATGAATATGAATACCGAAACAAGACTTGATCACGAAAATAATATCGTTATCCTCAAACGATGTTTACCTCATCTACAATGCTTTTAAGGATTAACATTGGCAAATAGTTTGTAGTATTATCAAGCCTTGAATGAAGAACACCAAAAGCAAAGTGATTCTTCAAGTACAACAAGTGAAAATTTAAGAATTGATTATGTGAAGTAACCAAATTTGACCAGAATTTTTGGATAAATAATTGGATGATTTGATATATATTTAGAATGAAAACTAAAATGTATTTATAATTTTCAACCATTCCTACACGAGCTGGTTTCAACACAAGAAGAATAGGAGCAATACTTCACCATTAAACCATTAGAAAATTAGAAAAAATCCAACCCAACTGTCGGATTTTACTACTATGATGGGTATGCAACTACTGCAACTATGCGACCGCATAGGCTATAACTATGCGGTCGCATAGTTACAGTAGTTGCATACCCAGAATTCCCTGCAGTCGCACATGCCAATATAGCCTATACAGTCGCATAAGCCATTTTTATGGCGTCAAGCCTACTTATTCCTTCTCTTTTCAAATTCATTCATCCATGATTATTCATCCTCTTTTCAAATACATCCATCCACGATCATTTTAATTCATCAATTCATGGTTGTGAGGCTCTCCCAACTATCCATTAAATGTTTTTATTGAAAAGACTTCGGCAATAATTTGGGTTGATACTTTGTGATCTCCTTGATGTTGATGACAAGATCTTTTCGGTTTTCATATAAGTGCAATACTAGGCACGTTTCTATTTGGTATGCAGTAGAAATTGTTGAAGGATTATTCTGCTACAATCTATAATCAATGAATGGAAATATGTTTTCCGCATTCAAGTTTGTATACTCTTTCTCGAAAATTTTCTTAATTTAATTCAATTTATTTATTGTGTTTCTTTAGTTGGATTATGATGTTATTGTCCTTAAATCATAATTCACTCCCACCAATTTTTATGATGGTATGTAGAATAGTCTCAAGCGAACTCCCTCTCACAATAGAATGAAGCCCAAAAGCATTTTTTACTAATTGTGTGCCTTTTGCACTTGCGAAGTCAATTTCAAGAATGAACAAATAAAGTTGTTTTTGCAAAAGTACAGAAGTCACTTCTTTAAGCAATATTTCCTAGATTCATTTATTCTGGAATTATTATACAATTCGACTGGATAATTCAACTCCATAATAAGCCTAATAAGAGCAATGGGACAATTCCTTGTTAAAATAATGCTACTTTGCCGAAAAGTAGGTGACATAATGGTTCACATAATAGGTGTTGACAAGATGTTATTGGATGAAAAATCTGACTATATTTTAAACAATTCAATAATAGGTTGTCAGGTGGTATTATGCCAAGAATTGTATCAATCATTATGTCTATATATGTAGCATGATTGTTCCTTGTTATGACTTGTGATATGATGGGAAAAGGGTTGTTGCAATAATTTATAAATGTAAGATTGTTTGATGTAGCACCTTTTAAAATCCAATTGTCGAAGTTCTTTTCAATAGAAATATTAATTTGGTTGGACTACTCATGTACGAGTAGCATAGTCCATGGAATAAAGCTCCAATCCGCTCGTGGAAGTGAAAATCGAAGCAGATTTTACTTGTGAATTAGTGAAAAAATCTATATGTTGCTGCCATTTTATGTGTCTCCTTGTTATTGTGTATGACATTGTCCCTCCGTTATGCTGCATCCTTTAGTTTGGAGGAAAGATTTGTGTTTGTTCTAAAGTTATGTTAGTGAAGCAGTCAAAATTTATCAACAAGATATTGACTTCAATTGATGCCAATGGTTTTAGAATTACTTCAAAATACCAACGGAAAAAAGTGCGTACAAAAGGGGCAGAGAATTTTTCGATGACACTTAAAAATTGAAGTCCATAATTGTTTATAAATGTTAAAGATATTGAAAAAGATTTGGGAGCCTGTATGTGCTGCATCTTAAAAGGGTACAATATTGTGAGTGGCATAAGGAAATGTCGAACACGTTCCGCTATAAGGGCATTAGTGGATTTGGTGGGGGAGAGTGTGACGGATTGCAAGGTGATATCTTGAGATCTAGCATGGCACGGGGATGTCATAGTACTAAGTGGGAAAATGAAGTAGACCTATGGTTAATTAGGTCTAAACTTCAGAGGTACATGACAATGCCGATGTCACCTAATTTGGTGGGAAATGACGGATGTTCGTGGTGGCAGGTTCGTATCCAAGTCGTGTTTGGGAAATTCGGGTGTGCAGGCAGGCACATTAACACAGGTTGCAATACATGCAGTACTTAGGACACAGCTAGGACATGACCAGACACAGACTATAGTCAATCATGACACAAGCAGCACAGCAATACACGGATTGCAGACTGCATGACATGGGCAGATTTCTCAGCACACCAAAGTTGTTTTCTAGGAAAAATACCATGGGCTGTACATACCACTTGCATGAAGTGAATTCAACTTGATTTCTTCATGGTCTTAGGAGGTTTAAGGCCACTTACATCCAATGAGCATCATTGGATGAAGATTGATCTTGTCCTTTGATTCCAAGACACTTGCTAGATTTTTGCCTATAAATAGAGATGTAGTCTCTTTGTAAATTTATGTAGAATTCATGTAGTTCTTACATAAAGAGAATGCATGTAATTCCTAGAATTTATGGGATTCATGTAATTCATGGGATATTCATGAGGTTATTATAAAGAGAGAGTTTTCCCCAACATTACTTGTTGCTATATTTTCTTACTTCAAAATCTTCTATCCAAAGTTATAGTAATTTAGCCTACTTGGCTAGATTATTCGTGTGTGTTGAAAGGCTTACTTAACATTTTCTTGGGAGAGATAAGAATTGTGAACGTTAAAGCCGCACGGTGTCTAGTTATTCCAGTGTGATAAAACTAGTCCCGTGACAAGTGGTATCATAGCCTCGTTGGTACGCTGTTATCATGACGGATTCCCGACAAACTTTTGAGATTGAGGAAAGGGGTCGTGGTGTTGCCCCAATTGAAGCGAAGAAAACGTGGAGCAAGATTAAAACTCGGGAAGCAATTGCCATGGAAGGAAAGCTTGATCTAATCATCGCAAATATAGGTTATTGGGTCAAATCTCATGAATCATTGTCCAAAGATTTTGAAAATGGAAGCATTGATGTTCAACTATTCGACAAGCATGAGGACGCTACGATCAAATGAGTCTTCCTTTCGAGGAACCCAAGCTGTGGTGCTAGGGGTGAAGGTTGGTGTCGAACGACTGGTGGAGTCATCCAGCCGAGGAACTACAGCCGTGGTGTTGAAGGTGAAGATTGGTGTCAAACGTGGCATGTAAGATGTTGCAACGGGAAGAGGTGAATGGGGCACTGTGGACACCCGTCCGTCAAGGAGATGGTGCCGCAAGTAAAAAGAACATTCAAAACCATTGACGATGAGGACAATGCAAGGTGTGAGTGGCATAAGGAAATGCCGAACACGTTCCGCTACGAGGGCGTTAGCGGATTTGGATGGGGAGATTGTGGCGGATTGCAAAGTGATGTCTTGAGATCTAGCATGGCACGAAGATGTCATGACACTAAGTGGAAAAATGAAGTAGACCTATGGTTAATTAAGTCTAAGCTTCAGAGGTACATGGCAATGCCGGTGTCACTTAATTTGGTGGGGAAATGATTGATGTCCGTGGTGGCAGGTTCGTATCCAGGTCGTGTCTGGGAAATTCGGGTGTGTGGCCATACACATCGACACAGGTTGCAACGCAGGGAATACCCAGGATGCAGCTAGGACATGACCAGACACATACTACAGTCATATCATGACACAGGCAGCACAGCAATACACAGATTGCCGGCTGCATGATATGGGCAGATTTCTCAGCACACCAAAGTGGTTTTATAGGAAAAATACCATGGGCTGTACATGCCACTTACATGAAGTGAATTCCAACTTGACTTCTTCATGGTCTTAGGAGGTTTAAGGTCACTTGCATCCAATGAGCATCCTTGGATGAAGATTGATCTTGTCCTTTGATTCCAAGATACTTGCTAGATTTTTGCCTATAAATAGAGATGTAGCCTCTTTGTAAATTTATGTAGAATTCATGTAGTTCTTACATTTAGATAATGCATGTAATTCCTAGAATTTATGGGATTCATGTAATTCATGGGATATTCATGAGGTTATTATAAAGAGAGAGTTTTTCCCAACATTACTTGTTGCTATATTTTCTTACTTCAAAATCCTCTATCCAAAGTTGTAGTAATTTAGCCTACTCAGTTAGATTATTCGTGTGTGTTAAAAGGCTTACTTAACATTTTCTCGGGAGGGACTAAAATTGTGAACGTTAAGGCCGCACGGTGTCCAGTTATTCCAGTGTGAGAAAACTAGTTTCGTGACAAGTGGTATCATAGCCTCGTTGGTAGGCCGTTATCATTACGATTCACAACAAACTTTTGAGATTGAGGAAAGGGGTCGTGGTGTTGCCCCAATTGAAGCGAACAAAACATGGAACAAGAGTAAGACTCGGGACGCAATTGCCATGGAGGGCAAGCTTGATCCAATCATCGCAAATAAAGGTGATTGGGTCGAATCTCATGAATCGTTGTCCAAAGATTTCGAAAATGGGAGCATTGATGTTCAACTATTCGACAAGCGTGGGGACGCTACGATAGAAGGAGTCGTCCTTCTGAGGAACCCAAGTCGTGGTGCTAGGGGTGAAGGTTGGTGTTGAACGACCGGTGGAGTCATCCAGCCGAGGAACTACAGTCGTGGTGCTGAGGTTGAAGGTTGGTGTCGAACGTGACATGTATGAGGTTACAATGGGAAGAGGTGCGTGGGGCACTGTGGACACCCGTCCATCAAGAAGATGTTGCCGTAAGTAGAAAGAACATTCAAACCTATTGACAGGGAGGACAATGCAAGGCGTGAGTGGCATAAGGAAATGCCGAACATGTTCCGCTACGAGGGCGTTAGCGGATTTGGTGGGGGAGAGTGCGACGATTGCAAGGTGATGTCTTTAGATTTAGCATGGCACGGGGATGTCATGGCACTAAGTAGAAAAATGAAGTAGACCTATGGTTAATTAGGTCTACGCTTCAGAGGTACATGGCAATCTTGGTCTCACCTAATTTGGTGGGAAAATGACCGATGTCCATGGTGGCAGGTTCATGTCCAGGTCGTGTCTAGGAAATTCGAGTGTGCAAGCAGGCACAATGACACAGGTAGCAACGCAGGCAGACATCGCAAGCAGATTGCAGGCAGCACCTAGGACGCAGCCAGGACGTGGCCAGACACAGACTGTAGTTAGGACACAGGCAGCACAGCAACACACAGATTGCGGGCTGCATGACATGGGCCGACATGTGCATGATATGGGCAGATTTCCCAGCACACCAAAGTGGTTTTCTAGGGAGAATACCATGGGCTGTATGGGGAATATTTTGGGACTTCTAGTTTAAGTTGGTAACTTATGCCTCTTGCAAGAAGAAAAGTCAAGGAGGAAGCAAAAGCCAACTTTGCCATTATGAAATGGACATGTCTAGTGCATGTGGGAATTGTAAAAACATGCCACTTGCATGAAGTAAATTTCAACTTGACTTCTACATGGTCTTAGAAGGTTTAAGGTCACTTGCATCCAATGAGGACTGTTGGATGAAGATTGATCTTGGCTCTTGATTCCAAAACACTTGTTAAATTTTTGCCTATAAATAGAGATGTAGTCTCTTTGTAAATTTATGTAGAATGCATGTATTCATGTAGTTCTTACATCTAGAG
>CAIGRR010164522.1:0-12324 GCA_903798365.1 Fraxinus sp. 1973-6204
CCTCATATGGTGTCATATCGAATTATTTTACATATTCTCACTTCTTGTTTATATGCATTTTAGTATGGCCACACATCCATCTTTGTATCATGATATCTGTTACATTCATACTATGGACATTTTCTCCTTTTTAACTACCCACACTAATAACTGTAAAGTATAGCTGGTCTAATTACCATAACTTAAAACTTGACTTTTTTACTTTAGAGGTTCCTTGCAATCACATAGACTCCCTGTAACACTTCTCTACTTAAGTCAACCACCCTAAATCTTATGATTGCATCCTTTTTAAGTCTTCATAACTTATTCGCTTATGCCTGAAACAAACATGTCTTGGGGGAAAATTTAATAATCTGTAATGTCTAAAATGAGATCCTATGTATTCCGTATTTATTATACTAAATTTAAAGCCTTTGATTAAGAGGTCTGATTACATAGAATTACTTATAACTTCTTCACTTATAAGTTGTTTTCTAGGCTCCTACATGATATTATACTGCAGCAATTGCATACTTTTCTAAGACCTGCTGTACTTTTTTTGTATCTCACTAATCATAAATCAGAAACTTACATCTTAATTGATGTTGTCCCTGCAGGTGAATGGTGTTGCTCAACTGCATAGTGATATCTTAAAGGCCGAGTTATTTGCTGATTATGTTTCTATCTGGCCTACTAAATTTCAGAACAAGACAAATGGGATAACTCCTCGTCGATGGATCAGGTTTTGCAATCCTGAGCTCAGTCATATAATCACCAAATGGTTGAAGACAGATCGATGGGTGACTAATCTGGACCTACTTGTAAATCTACGGCAAGTATGTATTGAGATATTCCCAAAATCTTATGTTATTGTTTCAACAGAGATCTTGTGGATGGATTAATATGCTTGTTGACTTTATTTCCACAAGTTTGCTGACAATCCAGACTTGCATGCTGAGTGGGAATCGGCTAAGTTGGCCAGCAAAAGGCGGTTAGCACAATACATACTGCATGTGACTGGTGAGATCATTGACCCAAACAGTCTCTTTGATATACAAGTTAAACGCATCCATGAATACAAGAGGCAGCTGCTAAATATTTTGGGAGCAATCTATAGGTACAAGAAATTGAAGGTGAGACAACTTTCTTTGCATTCCAAAGTAGACTTTTAAGTAACTTAATTATTGTACACAGTGGTACTTATCCGTTTTCTCTATTAATTTCAATTGCCATTACTTAAAATCTATTATGCTTTGTTATCACACGCCAGAAACTATGTGTATAAGCTCTCTGGAATTAATATTGTTGTTGTTTCTGGGCATCAAGCAAATAACGCATTATTCAATTATCTTACATAGAATTGTCCCTAGTGTAAAGTATGGCATCATACAAACAACAAAATAGAAAACTTATCCTTATTATTAAATTGTAGGTCAGCTACGAGAATTTGCTCTGGGCCTGCAATAGGTCTCACCATTACTGCTACTACTACTACCAAAAGATCAAATGTAATAAAACCCTTTGCAATTACATTAGACCATGTTACGTTTGGTGTACCTCTCCCTCTTCTAACCTGTTCCTCTAAGATCTCATCACTTCTGACTTTAGATCTCTGCATGAATCTTCCATCCACCTAAGTCCTGTTTCTCTTAATTTATCCTCAACTGGTCTCACTCCACTTGTTGGTGCATATACTTATTTCTTATTTTATCAATTCTAGTATATATGATCATGTAACCAAGCTTCACATTTCTTAACTAAGGAATCATAACATTTTTAAATTGATAGGATTCACAGAGAGTTGTATTTATGTATAACTTGCTGAAATTGATCAATTGCAGGAGATGAGCCCGGAGCAACGCAAAAATACTACACCACGCACCATCATGATTGGAGGAAAAGCTTTTGCAACGTACACTAATGCTAAAAGAATAGTTAAGCTTGTAAATGATGTTGGTGCTGTTGTCAACACTGATCCGGAGGTTAATAACTTTTTGAAGGTAATTTGCAATTTCACTTGCACGTGCATAAAGGCTAAACCAAAGAGAACGGGAACTTCTATTAAATATCTTTTGCATTAGTGAATCTTTCTTTTCTTTTTAATTCATTTAATATCGTTTGAGACACATTGCGATTTATAGAAAATCAGAAGGTGTCTTTCATTTTGTAGATAGTGTAAAATAATTACTTCTGTTCCTTCTTCATCATAAGTATATTAGCCTGGTCTACTTTTGATTTAACTGAGGATATGTAGTAGGTTCAGCAATCTTACAATTATATTAGCTGGAAATAGTTGCGATAGTGTTTTCATGATCTGTAGACAAATTATGGTAATTCATTTGACTGTTAATTAAGCATGCTGTCCCTTTTATGTTGCATTGGGATCCAATAAACTAACACTTAGTAGTCCTAAACTTATATCATCAGTCAAGACATCTTTTCCTGTATGCTGTATCATTAGGATTTGGTTTGTACTGATAATTTGTTCTCCATAACTCTCAGGTAGTTTTTGTTCCCAATTATAATGTATCTGTAGCGGAGGTGCTTATTCCCGGAAGTGAGTTGTCACAGCACATCAGTACAGCAGGAATGGAAGCAAGTGGTACAAGCAATATGAAATTTGCACTCAATGGATGCCTCATTATAGGAACACTTGATGGGGCTAATGTGGAAATTAGAGAAGAAATTGGAGAAGATAATTTCTTTCTTTTTGGTGCCACTGCAGATGAAGTTCCTCGCCTTCGTAAAGAAAGAGAGAAAGGAATGGTAAAATCTTTCTATGTTCAGTGAACTTAAGCTTATTTAGACTGTAACCATGGTATATGACAATGATTTCTTGGGTTTACGGTTCATTAGGTCTTGTTATCTTGGTAAAGAATGGTACAGTTGTGTTTTTTCTAGGGATAATTATTACTGTTCTTTAAGCAGACACCTGAATAACTTGCTAATGTGACATTGCGGCTTGATATAAGGAAGGGGCTTTAGGTAGAAGAAGACAAGCAAATCATAAAATTAATTTTCAAGGATAAGAGGTCTTGATATTTGCTCCGGATGCCTAATCTTGTACTACGAACCCATTCACCAAAGTTGTTTCTTAATCACATTACACTTTGGTATCGAGGATATATTAGAAATCCCTCTATCATACTGAGAGATCTATTTCTATAGAGGAAAAAAATGCCTCAGGAATGATGATATTTCTGCAACTTATGGTGCAGTTCAAACCCGATCCGCGTTTCGAAGAGGCCAAAAAATTTGTCAGGTCTGGAGCATTTGGAACCTACGATTACAATCCACTCCTTGACTCACTTGAGGGCGACTCTGGATATGGTCGTGGTGATTATTTTCTTGTTGGGCATGACTTTCCAAGCTACATGGAAGCTCAGGCAAGGGTGGATGAAGCTTACAAGTAAGTAGCTACATAAACCATAATCTTCCCAACTGAAATATGTTAGTTTCTCAAGGGAGGGTGAATTGTTCTGCTGGTTATTTACTCGAGTTAAGATATATACTGAATTTTAGATGTATTTTCTTTCAAGTGCATGAGATAATGGCATTAATTTTTGACAACTTTTTTGCATCAATATGTTGAGTATACTGTAGATGACAGTGATTTGAGATGTGTAGAATTTTGCATCATTATGTAGAGGACACCAGCGAGGGGCAAGTTGGTAGCTCCTGATAAAGTGATGTAAAAATTTTATTAGATGGTAAAGCAACTAAAAGGGAGTACTTACATTTTGTAGATGGCCCTTTTCGTGCAAAATGCATCTTAAATGCGAAGGATTAGTCAAAAAATTAACTTGCAATGACTAGTGCAATTTTGCATGAATAAATTGTTATGCCAAAGGTATCATTTCTCGTAATAACATGGACATTAATTGAATACGCAATATTTCTCTCTCATGTTACGAATGTAAGCAGAAAGTGAAGATTTCCAATTACAGAAAATAGACTCTGAAGAATTCTTTCCTCGCATCTTATTTATTCTTTTTTATTCTAGTTTATTGGGAATAAGTTGTTATTGCTCTATCAACTCTTTTTAAGTGCTTGTTCGGCAAAGCTTAAATTATAATTTAAGCTAGTCAAACCTTATTTTTATCGACACGTTAATAGAACTCACAAATACTACACACTTAAATCCACACACAAATACTATCTACTTATAATTCACATAATTTGTAGGATCCACACGTACTACCCACTTTTAATCAACACATTCCGTATGACTTACAACTTATCAACATTTAAAGCACTACTGAACATGAGTTAGGAACATAGCTTAAAGTTTGTATCCAAGTCTTCTTTCAAAATACATAGTTTGCTATTAGTATATGACAACATTTTGAAACTGGAAGCGAGGGCTAATTAATTTAAACACGTATCTCCAGAAAGTTGTTTGCCTTGGCAATAGTTTCATTTTCTTCCTTTAGTTGAACTTTTTGGTGCTGTATTTGATTGTCATCCTTTTTGTTGGTGGTGCCTTTTCCTATCCTTCGTATCCATTTCGTTAGTTATGTTTGACTCGTCTTCAATATATATTCTGACAATACATTGTATAATAATATGTTAATGCTCTATTAGGCCCTCGACAGGACAAAGCATGGTCAAACCAAATTGACTCCTGCAAGTTTTTGACTCCTCTATTATTCAATGCCTAGCATTATACTTAATAATTAACTTAAGAAATCCTAGTGGAAAGTAGTGCTTCATGAATTTAGTTACAGTCGGTTTCAAAATGCTCTTTGTTCCAACTGCCACATTGACTAACAAACTTTTGTGGATGGCGATTGACCTGATCATATGCTTGCAGGGACAGAAAACGATGGATTAAAATGTCTATCCTAAGTACTGCTGGCAGTGGAAAATTTAGCAGTGATCGGACAATTTCTCAGTATGCAAGTGAAATATGGAAGATAGAGGAATGTCGTGTAGGAAAAGTCTGATAGTGATCGAACAATAACTTTATAGACTGCTCATCAGAAGAAAAGGAAAAGGTAAAAGAAATAATACATGGGTTGAAGGCGCCTTAAATGCTTGCTGGGCTTGTTGCCTTACCCTTTAGCTGTCATCCCTTTTATCGTGCCATAAGTTAAATACTTCTGCATTTCATATTTTATCCTCTTAGCAAATGTATTCCTAATAGAATTTGGAGAGTTTGTTGTATGGTTATTTGCTTCTATTACTCTTTCAAGTTCCATTTCATTATAGAAGGTAATAATATCTCTTTACTGCGCAAGTTTGTTTCAGACTGGGCGTTTATTTGGTTAGAAAAGACGATATATCATCAATAGTAAAATAAGTAGAAGATTTACAAGACCGAGAAACTTGCAGACAAATATAATCGGCTAGAGCAATTGATGGCTTGTTCATGAGTAGACTTGTTTATGGATATGGCAGTTTTTCTCCACTTTACACTGTAGTAGTAAATTCTGTTGTTGATTAGAACTGAAGATTCCATTAGGTGAGGTTCATGTTCTGCTTAAACCCAGTATGAGGTGATTGCTAGAGCCCCTTGATTCTTTTCTTTTGAGATTTACCCGTATACTCGTGTTCCTAGCCTGTGCAACTCGGGTTCGCATTTTGATTGCATTTGCACTAACTGATCAACTTGTTCGAGAATCAGATTCTCTTCAAGTTTCTAAATGGAATGACTTGGTTGAGCCCAAATATGGTACATAACATGTTGACTATATCATTACTGAACCTTCTAAAAACCACGAAGTTGCCTAAAAGAATTTCATCTTTGATGATGAATAGTTTGTTGATTGAAAATAAGAAATTCAAAAATTTCAATATGCCATCCCAAAATCTCCTCCTCTACTCCAATTTTGGCTCTTGTACGTGCTGCTCGTTGCCCCGTCTCTTTACCCGAGCTTATCTTTCTAGACCTCAAGACTCATTTTGATATGCGCATGTTGGAAACCGATGAGTGTTCGGAGTGACCCCCAACTTACCAGCCTGGGGAGTCGCGGCGATGGATACCAAGAAGGCTGCTTGGCAGAGCCTCAAATTTTACTCGGTCTAAGAGATTCTCTCTCAAAAAGTTTCACATTGCAATGGGGGCACGTTATATCCAATTTTTCAAATTTTTTTTAAGGAATCTATTAGAATACATCTTTCAAACTTTAAAATCTCGATGTGGGCAATTGATAGGCTGCACTGATAGAGCAATTCTGGGGCATGACATAAATATGCTATCCTATGTTCTAAAGTTGATCCTCTATTGCTGCTTTTTCCCGATACATTTTGGTATGTTTTTTTATATTTCGAGACATCATTACTTTTTTCCCGATACATTCTGTTTCTTTTTTTTTATAACGTCTTCACCCATCAAAGAAGTCGTTTTTGAGCGAGGAAGTGGGAGAGGGGTTTTGCAGTTATGAAATATCATGGGTTAATGCAGTTATGGAATATCATGGACCACATAGAAGAACAATGAAAAACTAAGGGGCCGTTCTCTTCGTGTTTCAGTTTTGAGTTTTGAAATCGTTTTGTGTTTTGTGTTTTGAGTGTCTGTTTTGAATGGTGATTGATAGAAAAATGTGTGGTTAAAAGGTAAGGAGAATTTTTAGGTTTATGTGTAATATTATTTTATTGATAGAATGTGTGGTTGAAATGAAAAAAGAGAAAGAGAATGAGAATGAGAAAAATGGGTGCCAAATGTGGTCCAATTCTCAGGCTCGAACACCCAAACCCTCAAACCTCTCGTACCCTACTTTTAAAACACCACTATTTATCCACTTTTCCCACTTCCACAAGCAAAAAGCAAAAAATAAAGTGATTCTCAAATAAAAGCAAAATATTTCCAATCGACGGTGAGTAAGATCGGGATTAAAAGTAGCAATGGCGGATCGCATCGACGAGCACGAGAAGCATCATGAAACGGAATCCGTGATTGAGAAGATAACAGAAAAGCTTCACGACCACGATTTGTCGTCATCAGATTCTGAAGATGAGATAGGGATCAAGTCGACTGCCGACGCTGTCAAGGCCATGATCTAGCCCATGCACAAGGTTCTAGGTGGTTGAAAACGTAAGCGCTCGAACTAAAATATAATTCCACGTAGATATGTTCAAACACAAATTATTTTATTGAATAGGGATTATGTTAGCATAACATCGACCTTTCTGGTACAGATTCGCGAACCCAGCTCGATTCGCAACGAAGAAAGGATGAGAGGTGAGAATAGATAGAGAAGTGAGATGGTGCGACGATGTGGCGGCGACGACGGCGGGTATTTTCCCACCTTAAGGAACGTAGATCCTTTATAAGATAAGTGTTATACTCTTCTTTTAGAACGGGGTATTTTTGGCTTCCAAAATAAAAAGAATATGAGGTGACGGGGAGGAAAGAAAATTGGCAGATGAAAATTTGATTTTAGGGTTTGGATGTGATAGATAGTATAGGGCTGTGTATATAAATTAATTAATATTGTTATTAATATTAAAATATTAATTTATAATAATTAAATGAATATCTGATTTTTGAAAAAATGACACTTTCTACCTGATTTTTGAATATTGATTTTGAAAAGTAGGATTTTGTGTAATTTTCCCTACAAAAATATTGTCTAATGAAAATGATTTACTAATGTAAACAATGAGTCACGACCAGTTGGATATATATATATATATATATATATATATATAAAAGAACAATTGGTTCTGTGATTTTGGTCCTGAATCTATAACTAGAATAGAATCAAAATCAAAATCAAAATCAAATGATTTTTGATTCTAGGAACCAAAATTATTAAACTGTTTGTAGAATCAAATTGTACCCGCTCGTTTGGGTTCAATCCTGTTTTGATTTAATTATTTTATCCACCCGTAATCTAAATTATATTAGTGACCTCCTTGCGTATATTCTATAAGATGTGACCTTCAAGTTGTGACAAAAAGTCATCCATAAAATTGTGTCAATGTGACGTACTCCTTTGAATTTGTCATCCTCAAAATTATATCTAGACCTTATTTGGTATTGATTAAAATCCAATTAAAATTAAAAATATAATTCGTTATTGAGTCTCACTCGTCTAATAAAAATCAACAATAACGACTAATTTTTCAATTTTAATCTCTATCGAACACTTCCCTAATACATAGCCTTTATATCCTAGACAACTAAAATCAAAAACTGTTACACATAATTTATGAATTTTCACACAATGAAGTATTTTCTCAAGATCTCAATGTCAAGATGACTACCATAAATTATAAATATGTAAATTGCATTAATATATTTCAACTTTGACTCGATTAAAATTATAATATAATTTATTTTCCCCCTTCTTCAATCACATTCTCCAAAAAAATTACTATTCAAAAATATAATTTTTTCAAATTTTCATTATAATGAAAACTAAACAAGGGTTAAAACAAGTCAAAAAAAGGAAATATGATTGCAAAATTGAAAAATGGACGACAGTAGAAAAGAAAATCTTAAAAGAACAATGAAGAAATTTTGAATTTTAGAAATTAAGCTTAAAATTAAAAATACATTACATCAATTATCACTATATGAGAAAAATATAAAATGAAATACTAAAAATAGATTTGAATTAATTTTTTTAATAAATATAAATATAAACAATAGAATCCGTGACCTAATTTGTAAGCAAAAAACCATTTAAAAACTTGAATTTGTCATCACATAGAGCGTTGCCATTCATAAACCATACGACATTAATCTGATTGTCATAAGATTACAAGTCGATTAAAATCATCTAAAATACCAAGCAAGCAATGATAAGAAATAACGTTAATTGCCCAAACCACAAATTCGAACAAAGAACAATTTCTCCAAAGAATTTAACGAAGCGAATCTAAGGCTTAATCAAGTCATCCCTACACAGGCATTGCTCCCAAAAGCACCATTGCACTGCCCTAAAACCGTATCTAATCCACTTTGACATTAAAGAGAGACTGCACCAAAATTTGGACATTCTAAGGAAGGACTACACCTGTGATGCGTTTGAATATGAAGAGTCCGGCAGTCTTTAAAGGATCAGAGTTTACCATCTTAAACGGTCTGTTACTACTGGCAAGACACAATTTTCAAATCGAACATCGATAATCATCAACTACAAACATCAAGCGTTATCCCATAACAAGTATAACTATTACGCAAAACATTAAAAATTGAATCAAGGCTCCAGATCGAAATCGACAGCCAATACTCCAAAATATTGGCTAAAAGGAGATATCAAACTGCATAAAATCATATATGGGTGAAATATTCATGGGTCTCCCCTTGCCATACAAGGATGCTAATCCAGCATACGTCATGATACAAGTAAATTCAACATCACGCACAAGCAGCATTCAAATCATATGCATCAACGCAGACACGAAGATAGAGCAGAGATATTATCACATGGGCCAAAATAAAAGAAAATGAAAAACCACAGCAAATATTAGTGATACCTAAACATAATAATACCTATTCTAGGAATTATAGTCCTAAACCAGATCGCAGAGCAGCTCCAAAAGGGGGCATCCCCAAGGGTATGTTCATCAGACGCGAGAGTGACATATCTAGAGTCTAGATGACGAACTGCCACTTGGGCTCCTAGAATGTCTTCTTGAAGAACGGCTGTCGCGAGAGTGAGATCGCCTGTGAGACCCATGAGAACTGCAAGATGCACTCCTCTTTGAGCTTTTGCTTGTTTCACGGAAACCATGTGAATCATTTCGCTTCAAGATGCTACTTGGTTTAGGAGATGCGCTACGAGAGTAACTCCTCCTAGAGCTCCTCCTCGGAGTTGGTGTCAAACTTTGATAACGGCTTCTAGTGTACGTTGGTGATACACTGCGCGAGTAACTCCTTGAATGCCATGGCGAGGGACTTCGTGAGGGACTTCTGGAAGTCTTCCTATACCTTGGTGATATGCTTCGGGAAATAGATCGATATCTCCTGCTTCTATAATATCGATCATCCAGAGAGTACTCCCTCGAAACAGACTGATATCGACTTCTATAGTATCGGTCATCGGGAGAATAGTCCCTATTGTAGTACGTAGAATAGGACCGGTCACATCTGCTAACAGGAGACCTGCTGTATGATGGAGAACGATATCGTGAATAAGACCTTCCACGGCTGTTATATAGGGAATATGACCTGAGTCTATCATCTGGAGAGTACGATCGTCGCTGCCGTCTGTAATAAGGAGAATATGATCTGCTACGACTCCTAGAGCGAGAAGAGTAGCCAGGGGAGCGACGCCGCCCTGCATTAACAGGGAGAAGCTTAGGAGTAGTGTACCGAAACAATCATTACAACAGGTCTACAAACAAGTAAAACCAACTCACCGTGAGTTCTCAGCCCAAGGTACCTTCCAGGAGTAGGTGTACGGCCTCTACGTCTTCTAGCCTGCAAAGTCGAGGGGTAAAAAAAAAGGGCAAAAAAAAAAAAATAAGGTTACACTGCCTATTTGATGATCGATTACATTTTTCCATTGTATACAAAATACATCTCAGCAAACATAAGAAACTGCAACATGTAACTCAATAGTAATAATGTTAAATTGAGGAAAAAGAGATGCAGGGCATACAACCCTCTGAATTAAAAGTCGGATATTTGGTTGATGTGTTTGATTTGATTTGTTAGTTTGGTGAAGAGCTGCTGCACACAGCTACCCTNGTTAAATTGAGGAAAAAGAGATGCAGGGCATACAACCCTCTGAATTAAAAGTCGGATATTTGGTTGATGTGTTTGATTTGATTTGTTAGTTTGGTGAAGAGCTGCTGCACACAGCTACCCTGTCGTCAAAGAAACTTCAGGAGGAAAAAGCAAACAATTTCTCAATCTCAATTTCAATAGCAAACAATTCATACAATATCAATGCGATTATAAACAAAAGCAACCAAAAAAGGGATCCATGTATGTTAATGCGTGGAGGAGGGAGGTTGAAAACAATTTACCTTCTCCACAGTTATGACCCTGCCTTCAAGCACTGAGCGATCTAAGTACTTGATGCAACGATCAGCATCTTTCACAGTGGACATGGACACAAATGCAAACCCACGAGATTCTCGTGTCCACGGATCAACAACAAGATGAACGTCTTCCACCTAAAGAAGCACATCATTAGTGATCAAACAGTACCGTGCATATTTGTACAACACTTGATAACACAGATCAGCATTATACAAACTGGAAAGAAAATAAGATGCAGTCCATACATACCACTCCCTCAGATGAGAAGTGCTCCTCGATATCTCTCTTCCGAACTCGTGCTGAAAGTCCAGTCACATACAAATTATTTCCCGGGTTCTCAGCATCACTTGAGTCGTAGCTCCTGCCAATTCATCCGAAGATGTATTTTAGTCTATTTCAAAAAATACGAGGATCAATCAGGAGTCCTAATGATCTCTCGAAAATGAATCTTCGAGTGTATCAACAATCAATTCAATAAAAGAGGTTCAATAAGAGAAATAATTAGTTCTGCTCATTTCAAAAAAAGGGAATTCAGGTCCGAATATCACCTTGATCTGCTCCTTGACAAGGACCTTGAGAGAGACCTCTCATAGAGCTTATTATAAGGGGAAGGAGAACGAGAATACCTAGAACAAAAACTCGCAATAAATTAGTACAAACTAAAAAATCAGTAAAATAGATTTTCAACTCATCACCGGAATTAGGATAATCTTAAGAGATCAGCACAAGACCTTGACCTCCTGGAGTATGACATCTGTGGAGAAAAAACATGTAATACAGTTAGAATTGAAGACAAGTGACATCAACATGCATAATAAAAAGAGAGAGAGAATAAATATGAGAAATCGAATTCCTGACTAACTAAAACAACAAAATTGAGTAATTACACGGAATAACCTATTGGTCGGTAACAGGATACATTTGATCAATTGTCAATAATTAGAACACTGTTTCACCTTTATTTAATTATTATATTTTTACATAATTTGCCCTATCGAGTAAATCTGAACCTAATATATATACATAGAATAAGCACAATATTGATGTGTAAAAATCGTCACTTGAAAACTCTAAAACGAATGAGATGCGAAAATAATATTAATCCAGCGCTCTTTTTCACGAACAACCAAATTTAGCATTCTAAAAACAAACAAACACACACGAACTATGAGCAAAATCGATGCAACTGAATTAAAATCTAATTATCTGCGCACTATCCGAATTAACAATCGCAAGCTAATTAACGAACAAAAAGGCACCGACCTGCAAAAGAATTCTGGCAAATCAGCACAAGGATCAAAAGATAGATAAGATTAAAGCAAACTCACCGTGAGGCTGTTAATTGCTAAAGATCGACGACGATTTTCCTTTGTCGGTTCTTCCTATAATCTTTCTTTCAGTCT
>CAIGRR010164659.1:0-11057 GCA_903798365.1 Fraxinus sp. 1973-6204
AACTTCTTCAATTGCCCATAGTCCTTCGATGCGTTAATTTACATTTTCTTTTGGCTCATCCAGGAAATTGCCCTTCTAAGTCGCATGGAACACGAAAATATTGTCCAGTATTATGGCACAGAGAAGGTCATATTAACTATTCATTTTCTTTATCATTACTTGATGCAGCGGTGCATATGCATTACACCATGTTGGAATTTACAGTACCAGAAAAAAATCAAATAGCAACAAAAATAAAAAACACAGATGATTTTTTGCCCGTAGGCCGAATGTTCACCAAAAATGGCTAATCACCCGTTGAGCATTCACCTTTGTGAATAACACTCAAATCCACTAGTGAAGAACAAAGTTCATCAAGTTACAAACATCAGAGACCCAAAAACATCACACGATAAAGGCCCTCAGACTCTCACTCTCCTATATCTCTCCAGATTACACCAAGTAACCAATAATACTTTTGTTCACCAAGAATCAGAAGAACCAACAATAGAATCTCGTAATCTATACTAAATATCACCAAGATCACCTAGTCTAAAGAATTACAGAGTCGAAAACCAAAGGCTTTCTTTAGAGAGAAGAATACAAACTCGAAGAAAGGAGAAAACCCAAGATCAGAGAGAATGAATCGTCTGCCAAATAGAAGAGTCTGGAGAGTTATAGACACCGAATGCATCCAACGGTTGTGCCAGCACCACATGTTATCATCTCAGTCAATTCCTCAAAAGATAAAATCGCGTTTAAGTGAAATGCGGCACCGTTATAAGATTCTTTCATTTTCCTTTTTCAATAATGGGGGCTTCGTTTGCAAGATTCTTGGATTTTTATTCACAGAGATAGTAGAACTTAAAGTACTAGATATAAAGAGCTTCTGGTGTTAGCCACTAATTCTAATTGTACTCTGTTGACAAAATTGAAGCTCACTTTAATTTAATCTTCCACTGAGCTTAACATTTTTCTTTCCTTCAACTTTTCATTCACATCTTAATTTTCATCGAGGATAGTCTGTTTCAAATTTTATTAGATAGCTTTTTCTTGTTAACATCAAGATTATAGTGCTGAAAGTTGTGTTTTTTATTTTTGTAGGTTGAATCATGTCTTTACATCTTCCTTGAGCTGGTTACCAAAGGATCCCTTCTGAGCCTTTACCAAAAGTATGATCTCCAAGATTCGGTGGTCGCTGCTTATACTAGACAGATTTTGCATGGCTTGAAGTATCTGCATGACAAAAATGTGGTCCACGGGTGATTATACCAAACAACCGTGTTTCTGGTTTTAGTGAATTTTTGCTTTGTTCCTCAAAAAAATTGTTATATTTTATGAGATAATCATGCTTTAGATCATGTTTCACCCATTCATGTATTGTATATTTGGTTTGTAGCTGCTTTTCTGACATTTTTGAGTAGTTTGTAGAGTTGCAGTTTCATTTCTCAGTTCTCATACTCTTCATCACTAAACAATTTTTTTTAACTGTGTTTATAAGTGTGTAATCGTATTTATCGTTGAATTGTCTGTGCCATCACACATTCTGAAAATTTCTTTATCGTTAACCTTTTCTTCAGGGCTGGGAATTGGGGATGAGCTACTTCATTTTAGTTTATACTTTATAGTAGATACTATGGTTAATACAATAGTCAACGGGAGAAGGAATCAAAATCAAAGAAGGATGTCTAAGTTACATTTTTGTGTACATTTTCTCCTTGAATCCACTTCGCTTCATCTATATCCTATCATTTTTTTATATTTAAAATTAACGCCCACTCACTTTACTCACATCAAGCATTGCACTAGAGATCAACCGGAATTATATCCTTCTTGTGCTGCAATGTAGGAGAATATAATGAACATAAGATCAATGGCCCTATGCATGTGAACCTGTAGGTTTGTTCTCATATGCATTCTGTTGTCTGGATTAAGAAACTGAATTAGGATCAACCATTTATATATTCTTTCACTAAACTTGGTATGATCACCATCTTAGAGTATGTTTTGCTAATCCTAAAGTTAAAAAGCAAAGTTACTTTCTCAAAAAAGTAAGGAAACACTCCTATTCAAAATCCTAAAAATACTATTGGGAAAATGGTCGCTTTTAAAGGTTCAAACATGTTGATGTAGGGCTAAGGCTTAAAAACTGCTTCTTCCTCCTCCTTCTTCTTCGAGAGCTTTCTCATATTGTTCCAAATTGCTAGTTGATGTAATAAGAAATATAAAACAAGGTTCTTTTCTTGGTTACTGATCAAGTTATATCTTTTTCCTTTAGCAGTATATACTGGAAATGACTATTATCATGCTTGGAATTGTTCTTGAAGTCAGGTGGTGATTCTGTTATATTTTTCGAATAAGGATTCGTAGAATTTGTTAGTAAATTGAACCATGTCCGGGAAAATGGACAAGAATAATATAAAAGCATCTTATTAAGAGGTTTTTATTATAAAACTAGAGAATGTGGTAATTATTAGGAGGGCGTTTTTGATGAATGGTGTCCATCTACTCCGGAATTACTTGTATCTAAGTTGCACTGTAATCTTAACAGGCAAGGAAGCTAAAAAGAGAAAGTTTTGGGTGATGAAGAAAGACAGATCATTTGATTATTAGTATTTTATGTGCTCTCATGTGATCCTTCTCTTTCTCCTCTTCCTTGTTCATGTTTTGAAAATGCAGATGTTTAGACGTGCTTCATTTATGCCACCTGATTCTGTAACATTATGATCTAACTTATTTACCTCTCTTGTTTTTAGAAATATTAAGTGTGCAAATATATTGGTGGATGCAAATGGCTTGCTGAAACTTGCAGATTTTGGCATTGTAAGGGGTGATCTCTTATTATCCCATATTTTTTTCTCTCAGATTGAAAATGCACTCTTACATAGCTTGAAGATATTTTACTATGATCTTTTGTTATGGCGCCTTACATTGTTACTCGATTCATTGTGCAGGCAACTAAGTTGAAAAATGCGAGTCCTGTATTATGGATGGCTCCTGAGGTTTGCCTTGACCCTCTTTTCTTACATTTAAGTAGCATGACTAGTTTAAATATATTTATCATCAATATATATTGAGATTGTGAAGATTCTTTCCATAACTTGATGGAACAGCATATAAGATTTTTTTATTTTTTATTTTTAAATATTTGAGCCACGTGCTCGGAATATAATCTCCTTCTGTCATTAATCTTAAGGCTTGATTCATCGTCTTATTCTGGAACTAGCTTTTCTTTTTTCTCTTTTAGTTTTATATTCCAGTACTGGTGGTTGACTTTCGCCTGGTAGAAGTTGCTTTACAAGATAATAGCTTAGTGTCCAAAAGGGTAAATTGAAATAGAGAAGTGCTTTAGGAAAAGTATTTTATTTTATTCCACTATTTTGCGATCAACATCAGTTAACAGAAAAAATTCCCCGCAACTCGTATCTGATATTCTTGTGGGGCCTTCACCCATGATTGGTTTACTGGTTTCAACACGATCCAAAATCTAATCCAGCCAATAAGGACAAAGATCAAAAATCTTGGGTCAGTTTGTCGCGCTCCTTGGCACGGAGAAACAAACATGATAGCACTAAAAGCTCATTCTTATTTGGAATCATAGATGATAAGGTAGGGCACTATTAAAATTAAGCCCTTTAGTGGACCTTTTGGCTCAAGCTCTCCTTGATTTGTACCAGGCTCTATCTCAGCTAAGTTATTCCCAGTGTCTTGAGAAAACTGGTTACCTATTTTTTCCTATATCGAACCTGAAGCCCACTTACTGAAATCACATGTAGCCTTTGTTCATAACCAAAAAATTCATATAAAGCAAAATGGAAATGATGGAAGTGATTAAATAGATGAATCACGAAGTATGATTAAATTCATACATCAATGGAGAGCAATGAAAAAATTCCACTGCTTATTAGCTAATAGAACACTTGATGAGACCTAATAAAAGTTCTATGATGACTGCTTAGGACTTCTCTGATACTTCCCATAGTCCAAAATTAGCCTAGAGATCACTGAAGCACACAACAAACTGGAGAACTTGAGATTTAGACTTCTTGGATGCTGTTGTTACATCTTTGTCTGTGCAGCATTCGTTGCAACCCTTCACATTCCCAGTGCATGCCATTTTGTGGTACAATGGCCTTTTAGGAAGTGTCAGTTAGTTATGGAGCCTGTTTGCTCCACTGTGCAAAACCAAGGGGTAGTCCTGGCAATTTGAAAAAAAGGGGTCTGAATAAGCACAGTTGGGTTTGGAATAGTTGCAATTCTATATTTCAAGCCATTTCTTTCAAACTTCTAAATTTTATTTTGTTTTTGAGGTATTAAGTATCTGCATGATACTAACTTGTAAAATGATGTCATGGATACCTTTCTCCTTGTAGAGTGCAGAGGCCAAAGGGAGAGAGTGGATTTTATTTGCGAACATTATCCTGCTACGTTTTGATCATTATCAATCTATGTTGCTGTAGGTGGTTAAGAACCTGGGATATGGGCTAGCAGCAGATGTATGGAGCCTTGGATGCACTGTTTTGGAGATGTTAACCCGAAGTTTTCCATACTCCAATGTGGAACCTGCAGTAAGTAAAGCAGTTTGTTTTGGATTTCCTGAAAAGAATCATAACTTTTGAACCCCTACCGGCCATAATGGTTGCCAATTATTATATAATAAATTTAGGATTTTTCTTAAACAATTGCATTATATATTTGGACCGCTTAAAGACTCTGAGATCATATATAGGATATAATAAACTATTGTATAAATAACTGACTGTCATTGTAACTAACGGAAATATCTGCCTCTTCCTCGAGTAGAAAGCTTTGTCTGTTCATTAGTGCATTGACTATTTTTCATTGTTAAAATATTGAATATACTGTCATGTTGATAAATAGATAATATTATCAACGAAAGAGATACAAAAATTCAAAGATATCTCCTTGTGAGTATGTTTTTTCTTGAGCTATTAGCCTATGCAAATTGGTAACATTGTTGTTTTGGAGCATGACAGTGCATTCTTTCGGATTAACAGATTCAGGCACTATGTAGGATAGGAAGGGGTGAGCCGCCACCGATTCCCATTTCTCTTTCCGGCGATGCACGTGATTTTATCCTTAAATGTCTACAAGTTGACGCAAGTGCACGTCCAACAGCCCCTGAGCTCTTGGATCATCCCTTTGTGAGGCGACTACTTCCAGCAGCTTCGTGGGAACCAAGTTTCGGCTCCATATCCGCTAGTTACAGATTTGGGAGGACGGGTACTCCATTTCATGAACAGAATATTCATGATGCTTCCAGTACAGTAAATGACACAGATTGGGGGAGATTACTGTATTCCAGTCTTGCTGACGCTCCTAATTCACTTGATGGGCATCTTAAAATGCTGGGATTTGCTGGAATTGAGGATTTCGGGATACCTGTAGAGGAATATGAGGCCATGAAGGTCAAATCTTCTGTTGCTCCTCATTTAATTAGTCAGCAAATTGAGGATAGTAATGGTAATGTTTTTGAAATTTCCAATGATAGGGGTAGTGTTTCGAATTTAATGAATCAGAAAACTGAGAATAGTATTAGTAATGTAATTGAAATTGAAATTTCCGGTCATAGTTGTGATAAGGTTGAGGTAATTAATCACAAAAGTGAGCGTAATGGTATTGAGGATTTGGAATTTTCAAATAGTGGTAGGGGTAGTAGTTCTAGTATTATCAGTAGAGGTGATGATGCAGGTCTACATGATTTATCAAAGAAGCTAGAGAATAGTGCTAGGATAAATAATCTAGTTTTGAAGGATAACTTAAGTGGTAAATTGGGGGAATTTGGTCGAAATGGTATTAATGGTGTGCGGCCACAAGTTCTGGTGCCGCCTCCTTCAATGTCATTACCCGTGATGGATATTGAGTGCTCAACTTGGGATATTCTGAAGTCATTTTGCCCGGAACAAGAGACTGAAGGAGTTGGTGAGAGGAGGGATGAGGATGAGGAGAATCATATGAGGAGAGGATTGATGACGATAGAAGAGAATGGTTCGTTGTCTACCAAACCTGAGAATGATTATGATTCTTGGAGTACCTCTACGGAGAAAACGTCCTACCCATCATCCAGTGGGAGGTTTAGACGCATGGACTGGCAGAAAGGGGAGCTCTTGGGTTGTGGATCATTTGGATCTGTTTATGAAGGAATTACCGAGTAAGTGCTGCTACTTTTCACATTTTCTCCTGGGTGCTAACTTGAAATGAAATTGAGCATAAACCGTGTTTTATAATATCCGAGCTTTGCATCTTATTTTTAAAATTTTGAACTCCTATTATTGTTTATTGACTGCATAAAATCTTTTGAACTCCTATTTGTTATTTATTTGGCAGCAACAAATCTATAGAATTGTTCATCAAAATAATGAATTTATGGATTATATCAATCTGATGGTTTACTTTTCTGTAAAATCTATAGTTAATTCTTTATCAATTAAGAAAGAAAGTTTGGAGCTTGAAAGAGTTTCTTTCCTTGCAATGCATTGGTTGCTTCTACGATAAAGGGAGATATAGAGCTACTCTGGTGGTTCAATAGATTCCGATTGATGGTTATTTTTAGAGAATTAATTTTTCAGACAATAAATCTTTCAAATGTATTTGTGTATAATGGATATTTTTCTTTCATTTATTCGTGGTAAAAGTTCAAAACTTGGTGTTGAAAAGAACTATAATGTAGAAAAAGGAACCTTTCAACAACAATCAAGTTAAAAAAAGTTCACTTATCCTGTAATATCCTTTCACAATTCTCTCTTTTGAAAGAACATATTGTTAAAAAGCTTTGCACTTGATTGTATTTGCTATAATATGCTAAATATTTTTGTATATATGCTCTCTCTGCAGTGATGGATTCTTTTTTGCTGCGAAGGAAGTATTTTTGCATGATCAAGGGGATGAAGGAAAACAAAGGATTATCCAACTTGAACAGGTTTAGCAGTCAATGCTTTGCTTAATTGTTCACTTGACTTGGCACCTGCTTCTAGATTCCTTCTCTCAGTGGCTCTGATAATTATTTGGTGTAAAACTCTCCGCCTTTCCCCCAACTCGGTTCTTTAATATACAATTTCTTCTGGCCCATTCAGGAAATTTCTCTTCTAAGTCAGTTTGAACACGAGAATATTGTCCAGTATTACGGCACGGAGAAGGTAATACCCTTTTTCAAATTAACTATAAATATTCTTTATTATGATTATAATATTTTTCTGGTGGAGGGTGTAGGATGGGTTTTTCTTGCTTTTAGCATTGGTTTCCAGCTTATATTTGTTGCTTCAACTTTGTTAGCACTATTATAAGATTCTTTTCTTTTCCTTTCACAAGATTCTTGGATTTTATTCATAGAGATGGTAGAAATTGAAGTACTAGACATAGGGAACTTCTTGTGTTGTCCACTATATCAAAATTTTTGACAAAATTGAAGCTCTCTGAAATTGAATTTTCCACTGAGCTTTAACTTTTTTCTTTTTTCTTCCTTCAGTTTTTCATTCACATCTTAGTTTTCCTTGAGCATGTTCTATTTCAAATTTTATTAGATGACGCGTGTTCGGCTCGCATCAAGATTAGAGTGCTGAAAGTTATGTTTTTTATTTCGTAGGTTGAATCACATCTTTACATCTTTACTGAGCTGGTTACTAAAGGATCCCTTTTGAGCCTTTACCAGAAGTACAACCTTCGAGATTCGCATGTCTCCGCTTATACTAGACAGATTTTACATGGCTTGAAGTATCTGCATGATCAAGATGTGGTCCACAGGTGATTGAACCAAACAACTCTGTATTTCTTGTTTTAGTGATTTATTGCTTTGTTCCAAAAATTTGGTTATATTTTAAAAGATATTATACATTAAATCATAATCCATTCATGTGCTGTATATTTGAATTGTATCTTCTTTACTGACACTTTTGAGCGTTTGCAGAGTTGCGGTTACACTTCTCACTTCTCATATTTTTTATCATTCAAGATATTTTTTTTGCCCGCACACATTTTTTCTGTAAAAAATTTCGCATTAACCTTTTCCTAGGGCTGAGGATATGTATACATTTTTCATTTTTATGTAGATCTTCTTCTTGATTTCACTTCGAATCTTCATCTTCATCACATTATTTTTACATCAAGCATATTCACTATAGATAAACCTGTATTGTTTCCTTCTTGTGCTGCAATATGGTAGGAGAATGTAATTAACATAAGATCAATGACCCTATGCACTTGAAACTGTAGCGGTTTTTGTAGTATGCATTCTCTTGTCTAGATTAAGAAACTGAAGTAGGATCAACCAATTTGTAGATTTCTTTCTCTAAACTTGGTAAGAATCACCAGCCATGAGCATCTTTTTCTAAACCTAAAGAAAATGGAGGCAAATTGTACAAAAAGCATTTCAGTGGGAGGTTTTCTATATAAAACCAGAGAATTGGGTAACAATTAGCCGTGTTTCAATGGGCCTTATCTCTGTACTCTGGAATTACTTATATTTAGCCCCGGTTTGACCCCCACTAAAATTATAATGCAATTTTCCTCTCTTCTTATCAACCTCACATTCTCCAATAAAATAATATCAAATGTAATTCTAGAACTTTTTCTTCTTTTTTAACCACACCTATTCCAATCATTAGAATTTCAAAGAATGGGGGCCAAATGGGGGCTTAGGTTGCTGTGATCTTAACAGGGAAGAACACTAAAAAATGGAAGTGGTACGATGTGATGAAGAAAGACAGTCATTTCATAATTAGTAACACAAGCGTTTTCTTGCGATCCTTCTCTTTCTCGTCTTCCTTGTTCATGCTTTAAAAATGGCAAAGAATTTGACGTGCTTCCTTTCTGCAAACTGATTGTGTAACACCAAGATCTCACACGGTTGCTACTCTTGTTTCAGAAATATTAAGTGTGCAAATATATTGGTGGATGCGAATGGTTTGGCGAAACTTGCAGATTTTGGCCTTGCAAAGGTTGCAATACTGTCCATTCTTTTTATCCTTCAAATTAAAATACCTTCTTACTTAAGCTTTTTAAGTTGTGTACTATAATTGTTACTACTACGCCCAATTGGTAGTTGGTTCATTGTGCAGTTCGTTATGTGTGATGCGGAGTCTCTCGAGGGTACTGCATTCTGGATGGCGCCTGAGGTATGCCTTGACCCTCTTTCTTCAGATTCATTTAAGTAGCACAACGAGGTTAAATAATTTTATGATCAATACATAGTGAGATTGTAACAACCCTAGAACTTGACACGATACTAGCTGTTCCGTTTTATTGTTTAGCGGAAAGGTGACATAAATCTTGATGCAATTTGTGCCTTAATTTTAAGGTTGACATATGCACATCAACTATAATAAATTTGAGTCTCGTGCTTGGATTAGAATTTCTTTTACTCATTTATCTTAAAGGCACACAAGTCATCATCTTTATTTGGGGCTATGTTTTCGTCATTCCTTTTTTTTTCTTTTTTTTTCACGTAGTGGTGATGTTGATTATGAATGGTGGGAGTTGCTTTACGTGGTAATAGGTTAGTCTCAGAATGGGTAAATGGAAATGTGAAAGTGCTTTAGGAGTCGTTAGCTACACAATATTTGTAAATAAGGAAGAAAGATGTATTTGGTAAAATTGATAATGTGGTCATTATACGTCATTTTTCAAAGTACAAAAACTTGTTGGGAACAATTCTAAATTTTTTTGAGATTTTTATTATTATTATATAGTTTTCTTGTTTGAAAATAATTTCCGTAGTTAAGTCTAGCCCCCACTGAATTCGACTCCTAACTCCACCCCTTGTTTAAAAGGCCAAAAATGTGTTATCATGCAAATATTTGTAACCCTGTCTTGAGTGAGTTTCAATTATAGTCTAGAGATTTTAACTGGTGTCTCTTTCTGAAATGCCCCCATTGCATATGAAGAAAGCATACACCCCTGTGGGGGCGTTGTTATTTATATTTTATGTTATCTACATTTATTAGGAATATCGCTTAGCTTGTTTTACTTTAAAATCGGTAACCTGTATTACTTTATGTTTAAATGGATTACTTGAGCTTTGGCATTTGTCAAGCAATAGTTGATTTGGATTATCAGTGGGAATCGAATTCAGGAAGGCGTGCTTAAAGAAAGGAAATAAAATGTTAAGACGTCTAGTGTTACTGAATATTATCCAATTAGTTTGGAGCTTCAGCACAAACTGTAGTAGACCTTCTGGACCTGCTTTGCTTCAAATTGTTTAAGGAGCTGTGCAAGTTTTGTTTCAATAAAGGAAAAAAATGATTTCCAGTGACATGCGTATACTTTATGAGAAACGCAAGTTCGACCCTAATAACACTTAGAGGGGGGTGAATAGGTGTATAATGCAGAATTAAAAACTATTACGAATTAAACAGCAACAAGTCACTTTTAATTCTTATCTAGATGATTAATCAAGCAAGTCAGTTTAATCCTTAGTTTGAATACCGCAGTTTGTATAATCAATTAAAATAATGAAAGTAGCAAACAACACCAGAATGATCATGGAGAAACCCAACTGGGAAAAACTCCCGGCACTTTGTTAGTCAATCCACTATAAGCGAATATAACAACTTAGAGTCTACCAGACTAGACGACCCGTACTATCTGATTTTCCGACTGCACTCCTAACAGCTCACTCTGGATCCCGTGCTCCCCTGCACCAATCCTTAGCTGCAGTTGCCAAAGCTCGCCTTGGAATCTGCTACCCTGCTGCACTCCAAGTCTTGTGAATTCGTCTATGGATCACGAAGAACGATCTGTCCTTCAGTCAACTCCCTTCCATCTTCAGAACTCTAACAAGATGAATAGGAAGTAAAGGTTTGGTATTTGGATTATGCTCTCGATATTTTTCTCACCAAAGAATCTCACGAGAATAAAGGTTGAATGCTGTGATATGAAGGAATCACTCTCTCAGATAAAGCTCTCTCAATTGCTCAACCTTAAAAAACGTACATGTGAGTTATGATATTTATAGGTAGATCAAGAAACGAATGGGCCGGGTAAAAAGCCTTGAAATCGCGAAATAAAAATTTTCGGACAACATTGTCGCTCGTGCGAGGGTAGGGCTGGGCGTGGGTCGATTC
>CAIGRR010164724.1:0-19577 GCA_903798365.1 Fraxinus sp. 1973-6204
TAGTCGATTAGATGAAAAACTATGAAACTATTGATGCAAAATAACTTTTAATTTTCATGGTGCAAATGATATGTTAGATGTTTTAAGAGTAAAATAGATATTAATTTTTCTTTGAGGTCCTGTTTGATGGGGATTAAAATCTGATTTTTAGTGAATTTTGAAAGTTGATGAGAAATGTGATTGAAAAGTTATGGAACGCATAAAATATATGGTTAAAAATTATTTCTCCCCTTAATCTTCTGCTTTATTCATACTAATCGAATCCAATTTTCGGAATGAACCTTGAGTAATAAAAATGATAGAAAATGAGTAATGAACAAGTGGATAATACTTATTAAAAAGAAATTATTTGTTTGGCAGAAATTATAAGTTGTTGAAATTTATAAGCCCTTGTTTGATCTACATTATTTTTTTCATTCTCATTCTTCTACTCATTTTCAACCACACATTCTTCAATAAAATAATATTTTTCATTGCATCAATAACTTTTCCTTCTTTTTCAACCACATATTCCACATCACATCAACCAAAAAATGCATTCTTTTGGAAATAATATGCACCAAACAGGGGCTAAATTTATAAAATTGAAAGACCAATAAATAGGTAATAATTATGAGTTGTACAAAATGGAGGGGTAACTCCACTACACGTAGCATCTAGTTTAGCCAAACGGTCAAGTCTCTGGGCATATTTCAGTGGTACAAAAGGCATGAGTGAGATGATCTCAACTGAACTGACAATCGTAGTATGAGAGTTTGATTTCTGTTTCTAACAAGGTTTGAAATTCAATTTTTTGTGGATATCAATATAACAGTTCTTATATCCCGACCTACTAAAATACATTCCGCGATTTACCCCGCCACGATGGTGTAGGACAGGTAGGTGGGCGTAAAGGTTGGGGTCAACTTTTAGTTTAGCCAAACGGCCAAATTTTATTTTAAAGAGGAAGCAAATAATTTATCTTCTACAAGGAAGAGTTCAATTCTTGAAATTGCAAACATATTCCATGTTCTTCTGCTTGAATTCCTGTTCCCAGCAAGTAAAGTTATTTCACGTTGAGGGCCCATTTCTTCTTTGAAAATGATACATATTTTAGCGCGAGGAACGGTTAGAAATCGGAAATGAAGGGTCTTTTTCTTGACCATCAGGTGTTGCAAATNATTCTTGAAATTGCAAACATATTCCATGTTCTTCTGCTTGAATTCCTGTTCCCAGCAAGTAAAGTTATTTCACGTTGAGGGCCCATTTCTTCTTTGAAAATGATACATATTTTAGCGCGAGGAACGGTTAGAAATCGGAAATGAAGGGTCTTTTTCTTGACCATCAGGTGTTGCAAATGATGGCCACGTATATTTCAAATTCTATTTATTATGGGAACATTATCTTTCCATCATCTCTTCTTCTGGTTCAGATTGCTTTGTGCAGTAAAATCTTGCTTGGAAAGTTACTCACAGTGAAGCTGGAATACTTTCTTTTGTCCGTACTGCATTTGGCTTCAAGGTTGTGTTTATTCCCCCCTTTCAGTGAATTCTTTTATGGATTATTTTAATATTTAGGTTATGTTGCATCATAATATTTCTTTATCTGTTCATGTTGGAGTTTGCCATTTCTTAAAGATAGGGAAAAATAGTAGTAATCTATGTTTACTTGCTAATTTTGTGTACTATCATGTTAAATGATTTGCTAATTATGGGAACGTATGATTGTTTTTCGTTTCTCATAGTGCTTCTTTTGTTGATTTCTAATAGAGAGAAATTACTTTGACATAGAAAATGGGCCGAGTTCACGATGGGTGCGATGAAATTCTTGTAATTCGTTCACTGTGAAGAGAAATGGAAATGAAGTCATCAATTGCTGCTAATGGAGACGAAAGGCGATCGATAGAAGTGTTTGAACCAGTAGGAAATGGGGATGTTGGGATGTCTTCTATTAGTTGGAATGACAATAATGATGTGCAAGTACTTGAAATGCAAGGGGGAGTGTCTAGAATTCCTACAGGCAATAAAGAGGCTGTAAATAAATGGATGGCGTTTGAGGCTGAGCCTAGTGAAACTAAGATCACTTCTGCAAGTGATGAATCTAACATTGTTCAAAGGACTGCAGAATGGGGACTTATGATTGGGACAGATGCTGGAGATGGTGTCTTTCGTATGAACTCAAATTATTCATTTGGAGACGGAGAAAGAAGCAAGAACTCCTCAGAGAGATTTGGGGCTGGATCTATGAGGACATCAGAGGAATCGAATATTGGATCAGAATTCCCGAGGGTATCTCAGGAACTAAAGGATGCTCTGGCAACATTGCAACAGACTTTTGTCGTCTCTGATGCTACCAAACCTGACTACCCCATTGTGTATGCCAGCAGTGGCTTTTTCGCAATGACTGGTTATTCTCCAAAAGAAGTTATTGGAAGGAACTGGTAAGTTAAATATATTTTCCATCTGTATGTGTCCGCATTGAAGCATTTGTTACTTGTTCAGTGAGGTGGACTGTATGCACTAAAGAAGAAAAAAGAAGCTAAAATCTTATTTATGATACTGTATAGTTGAGTTCAGTACTTCTCACCAAACATGTCATTAATGAACTCTCGGAATTTGAATATAGGATTGGAACTTCTACTCATCCTGAAATATCAGTCCTCATCTCTGAGTTTTAGCACTTCAAAATTATTTTCAAGAAATCTGAGAGAGATTCTTGTGAGATTTAACCTTATTGATCAATTTTCTAATCTTTTATTGAAACTTAAGTGGGCATGATATTAGCACCTTGGAAACTATTCTCATGAAATCTGTATTGGGAAAATGTTTGAATTAACTCTTTAAAACCATTTTTTCGCATGTTTAAATATGCATGTGTGTGTAAATTGAATTGTCATCTCTTTGTTTTCATAGTATATATTGTTAAGCTATGAAGCTAAGCATTGTGCTTCCTTTTTAAGACTTTGAGATGTTCAACTTTTCAAGGCTGATAGGTTCCTGGAAATGTGAAGTATCTTGCCACATATCTCAATCCATATACGAAGTTTAAACTTATTTTACCAAGATCAACTGGTAAAGATGTTTAGCTTCGTTCTTCTTTTAGCTTAAGTTTTTAATTTATTTTTCTCTTCTAAGATCTATAATCAGAGCATATAATTCTTACTGAACTTGGAGACAAAATAACTAAACTATTGTATTCAAAACTAAGAAGTTTCTCTATGAAGAGTGAATTACATATGTCTTAGTCGCCCCTACTGGAAATCATGTGTTTTCTTGACTCGACTAGTTTGAAAGGTAGGCTTATTAGTCGAGTCATTTCAAAATTTTGAAATGGTTAAATAAAATGGAAACCGGGGAAGTGGTTGAAGGTGGTCATCCTTTTCTTTGTTCAGCCGGTTCCTACAGGGCCCTGAAACAGATCAGAATGAGGTGGAGAAGATACGAAATGCAACAAGAACTGGGAAAAGCTATTGTGGGAGGCTTCTCAACTACAAGAAGGATGGTACCCCCTTCTGGAATTTGCTGACAGTCACTCCGGTCAAAGATAACAATGGACGAACCATAAAATTTATTGGGTAAATTTTTCCTCCATTTCTGCTTTCTGACTGCAGTATAACAATTTCTCTTGGTATGACAAATACAACACTTTCTGGCAGAATGCAGGTTGAGGTCAGCAAATTCACAGAAGGGGTAAATGATAAAGAACTACGACCAAATGGATTACCCAAGTCATTAATTTGTTATGATTGTAAGTAGTTCAAGTTAGCTGTTCTCAATAACTAAATTCTTTTCGAAATCTTATTCTGTATGTTGTCTTAGCTCGTCAGAAGGACAAGGCTTTAGGATCCATCACAGAGGTTGTACAAACTATTAAGCATCCACGATCTCATATGAAGTCTCTGAGTCGTGAAACCACTGCCAAGAATGAAAATGACAAGTTAAATCTAGATTATATGCTCCCTGGACCAGCTGAATTGGATAATACAGGTGCACCTGGACGGAAAACCTCTCAACTGGATTCAAGAAATGACTTACCTAGTATACCTAGTAAGAGTACTAGTCGGTATACTAGCAGCAGGTCTAGCAAATCCGGCCGCAATTCTTTGACGAGGTCAGTTCTTCTTGCTTTCCGTTTTTCACTTCTCCAATGTAAACAATACTGTTCTATATAGCTGGTAACTATCTTTTATTGGAAAGGTGATGGGTTGTACAAGAAACTCCATGCAATTCAAAGGAAAAGCAAACTTGATCACCCATGACAGCATCTGTCTATTGCATAGCAATCAGTCTTGTTAAAACAATAGTTTAATTTTCTGCAGGTTCAAAGGGAGGTCTGCAAGTATGCAAGAAAATGAACTAAGAATCGAGCCAGAGATTTTGATGACGAAAGAGGTAGAACGAACAGACAGTTGGGACCGTGCTGAAAGAGAAAGGGATATACGTCAAGGCATTGACCTGGCAACAACACTTGAACGCATTGAAAAGAATTTTGTGATATCAGACCCTAGACTTCCTGATAACCCAATTGTAAGATCATGTCTACATGGCAAAGTTTCAGTTCAATCTTTTTGTTCAGTTTATTGTTTTTCAGAAGCTCGTTACCTTTTTTCCACACATAAATAATCATTTTGACCTTTACAAATTCCATCTTTATGTTTTATGTTTGTTATGGTTTAATTCAATGTCTTAAGAAAAGTTTTCTATTCCATTTTCTTTGTATCACTCTTTTGTTGATATCTTGCTCCAGATATATAAGAATGTGGTTTTTAACTTGCAGATATTTGCATCTGATAGCTTTCTTGAATTGACGGAATATACGCGTGAAGAAATTTTGGGAAGGAACTGCAGGTATGAATGTTTCTGCTTTGTGAAACTTCCATTTTAAATGTTGTTCTTCCATATCCCTCATGGTAGATATCCTTTTGTGGAATTTTTCCTGTTTTTACCTTGTCACAGAAACTCATTGTTGCCTAATTAGTCGAAATAATTCCAGGTTTCTTCAGGGACCTGAAACTGATCAAGCAACTGTTTCGAAGATTAGAGATGCCATCAGAGAGCAAAGAGAAATTACTGTTCAGTTAATTAATTACACTAAGAGTGGTACAGTATAGCATTCAATATTCTGAAGATACATGTCAACGTTTATTATGGACTTGGACTTACACGTCTTTTTGAAAATAAAAAAATATAGGCAAAAAATTCTGGAACTTATTTCATTTGCAACCTATGCATGATCAGAAGGTGCCTACCGATATCAAATCTAGTTTCTTGGTTATTGACCCTAAAGAATCTTTAATTAATTGACACTGAAATTTTGTTCATTATCTTTCACAACGTTCTCAGGGGGAACTCCAATACTTTATTGGTGTCCAACTAGATGGAAGTGATCATGTGGAACCACTGAGAAACCGTCTCTCTGAGAACGCTGAGCAAAAGAGTGCTAAGCTGGTGAATCTTCTGTCATCATCTTTTTTACTTTGTGAAGAACTTGGAGGGAGTTCACTGGGATTTTATCTATTTCTTGATCACACAATTGAAATCAAGTACAAGGAAGACGGAATATAAGTACTTGCTGAAAAAATAAGTAAACAAATATGTTTGTGTACTAGTTTAAAGTTTGAGATGAGGTGGTTTAGCAGTGCTACTAAATCCTAAGATAGTAACTGGGCAGTGTGTAAAATGCCCACTCCCAAAATTTAGTTTAACGAGGAAATATGGAATTCAAGGAGAGATCTTGCATCTGATCATAAACCAGATAGTTGAGTAAACCATCTGCTGCTTGATTTCCCTCTCCCTGAAATCATGTCCAAACACGAGGTTACACCAAAACCTTCTCATTCTAACAATAGTTCAAGATATGAAAGGGACTGAAACATTAATCTTTTTGCATCAATTAGTATCTTAAAATTATCGCCAACCAAATATTAAGACAGTTAACGACCATTTAACAATGCTTTTGCTTTAGCCTCGTCTCTTAAGATACGTAGTAGCCCAAAGATGAACAATCCTATAATGATCACGAGTCAATTCATCTCAAGGAACAGCTGAGTTCTTTTTCCAACCCATTTTAATTTCAAGCTTGTCTAGTTGAAAGAAATTTAACCTATTTATGTTGCCTGCATTAGTACTTAGTAGTGCCTTCTATGATTGACAGAAATCAAATTGAGCAAAAGCAATGAGTTCCATAATTATTTCTCCTAAAGAGGACTTACGAAAAAATGGCATTCAGGTCATGCATGGATATTAAGATATCCAACTGAATTTACAAAGATGTCTTCACAGCCAGTATATCTCACATGAAAATAAGTGCAAGTATTTGCACTTACAAGCTTTAGCATTGCTGAAAGCAAAACAAAAATTGTTGATCCAAGCTCGATCATTTCAATTGATCAGATTGGTCATCTTTTCTAGAATGAGAGAGCCTCTTGTGGAAATAATTCTCATTGACATAACATAGGTACACGTCTATATAAATAGAGTTACAACAAACATCACAATGAAGAGAATTACAATCCAGATTTTTAAATAAGCTAGGAAACAAATGCATTAAATAGAGATAAGTAGGATGTCCTAGTCTAAAATGCCAAAGCATTATTTGTTCATGTACAGAAATAGATCTAGTACTACTATTCAAACCCTCAGTTTGTTTATTGTTGAATAAAGTCTCATCGAAGTAGTAGAGTCCATCAATCATCCTAGACTGCCAATCATCCTCCTCAAGAGTTGGTCCTGAAATTCACAATGGGAATCAAAGAAAGTGGCACAACAATTAGAGTCCCGTGAAAATTTACTAACAGAAAGCAAAGTTACTGGCAAGTTTAGGGACGTGAATGACATATTTGAGTTCTATTTTTTCAGAGATTTGGATAGAACCCGTTCCAGCGATGGATGAAAAACTTCCATCTGCAATTCTAATCTTTTTATTACCAGAATAGGGAGAATAAGATTGAAACAACTGAGAGGTACTAGTCATGTGATCAAATGCACCCGAATCAATAATTCATGGTGCAAGATTTGAGCTACAAGGGTAGGCACTGAAGCAGTAGGAAGACCGGATGCAGAAGTAGATTTCAGCAGTTGAAGAAGATGATCCACCTGCTCAGCCCTTAGGAAATTAGCTTCATTGACTTTAGGGACTGCGTGATTGATGCCAGAGGGTTTAGATTTGTTGTTCTTCCAATTTTCCGGCTTTCCATGGAGTTTCCAGCAATTTTCTCGTGTGGCGTGGCATCTTGCTGTAGTGACACCTTGCTCGAGGCTTATCTTCCAGCCTCCTTCGATTAGAGTAAGGTCGTTGTGCAGAATTGGTGGTAGCCAAATGTGTGTTACCAGCAGCATGAGGGGCGGGATTATTAGCAGCAACTAGAGTAGAATTTTCCAGTCTTATCCTCCTTGTTCTTCATCATCACACTCCTTCGACAATCTTTTCATCGTACTTCAGAGAATACTTCCCCGAGTGGGGGTAGAGGCTGTCTCCCTAGGATTCTTTACCTTACTTCATCGAACTTGTCATTAAGTCTAGCCAAGAATTTAAAAATTCTTACATTCTCCATCATCTTCTTATTGTGTTTGCAATTATCAGGATTTTTCCATTCATATTCATTGAATAAATCCAGATCTTGCCATAGGCCCTTAAGAACATTGAAATACCTTGTTATATTGCCGTCTCCTTGATAAGTATTGTTGATCTTCTGCTGCAGTTCATAAATTTGAGAGTAATTTCCAAGGACAGAGTACATTTGATTCACATTTCCTTTGCAGTAGAATAGCACATGTAATTCATCCATAGAATTCACGAGCCATGCCATCACCAAGGAATTTTCAGCATCCCATACGGTATAAGATGGGTCTGCCTTCTCAGGCTCCTTAGCTTCACTAGTCAAGTACCCTACCTTCCCACTTCCACGAATATACATCCTGACAGATTGTGACCACTGCAGAAAGTTAGCCTCATTCAGTCACGCACAAAGGTTTCATAGGTCCACGGTTTGTCTCTAGCCATACTTTCTCCATTTAGGGACACTGAGATAATAGAATGATGCTGGTATTCCAGTGCACGGCATAAAATTGTAAGACATAAAGCTAGGGCAGTTCGAGTTTGTATTAGGCGCTTAGGATTCTAGGGTTTGGGGATACTTTAACCATTTTTGGTTCCTCTGGATGAAATAAACTTCCAATTTGACGTCAAATATTACTTTCCAGGAGTATACTATTATACGTAAAATTATAATAGGAAAGATAACTATTGTGGGATTTCTCTATGTGAAATGCTTCTGTTTACAGACTACCAAAGCATGTTATATACATCAAAATGCCTAATTTAAGATTATTTTAAAATACCTTTTCAGAAACCAAAATCCTTAATTTTGAAGTCTAATGAATAGCCTGTTATTTGCAATTCTCATTTCAAATCTTCCCATGTTTGTCACTATATTTCTACCTAAATCACTTAAAGTTCAAGATGTCTAATTATCAGTTGAATATTTATTTTTGGCAGGTCAAAGCTACAGCAGAAAATGTTGATGGGGCTGTTCGGGAACTTCCTGATGCCAACCTGGTAAGGTATTCCTCTCTCTATCTATAATTCAAATAAACTATTAACGTGATTTTTCACTAAAATCAAATTAATCGAATCCTTGTGAAGTGCATAGAAGAAAAAGCTAGGCTTAGATTACAGTAGAAGTGTGAGTTCTTATTTGAGTAGTCACTAAAGCAACTTTATGCTGTGCCACTTTCAGACACCAGAAGACTTGTGGGCTTTGCACTCTCAACCTGTATTCCCAAGGCCTCACAAACGAGATAGTACTTCTTGGGCAGCAATAAGAAAGGTATAATCTTGAGAAGTTTGCATATTTTAATGGTTTAATCAATCACATTTTACATGATGTAATTATTACATATCTAAATTATTCAAGCTACATTATTTGATCTACTTGGAGAAATGTTGTGTTTCAATAGTTTTGGCACCAAGGGTAATTGAGAATCTTATATCAGAGTTGCAACGTGCAAATATTCAAATTTTCAGTTTATTTTAGACATTTTGAAGATTGAAGTTAATGGTGATTTCTGCTAAAATCACGACACTTCTTCTAGAATAGAAATTGAATGTTGCATTTTTGTCTTACTGAGAAGTTGCATCTATTATGAGCAGAGAATCAGATAACTGATCCTTTACAAATTTAATATGACCTCTACTTTCTTTCGAAGCCTTTGTGGTTTTTTTACTTCATGTTTTTTTTTTCTTATTTATAGTGAAGCATATCTATTGCAACTTTTGGTTTTGTTTGGAACGTGAGACAACGTGTTTATACAGGAAAACCCTAACACCTGCGTAAGGACGTAAAATTTCCTTTACTTAAAGTGTAAGAAATAAAATAAAATAAAATAAAATAAGAAAAAAGTAACATAAGTTAATGGAAATCAGCTTCGTACTGTATTTCATACTCCATCATTCTCTTCGGGTGTAAGAAGATTCGGCCAATGTAGTACGGGTCCAAAGCAGCTTCTGATGTTGTCAATATTAAGTATTGATTGTGTATCTTTTGATGACGTGGACTAAATAAAAATATAGTTACATTTGTTATGTCATGCTTCTGTCCCATGAATCTTCCATTTGTTTGGCAGCCATTCTGTTTCTCCAATGTCCAGGAATTGAAAACTTACAGTTGCTTTATGTCGTGAAAAAGTTGATTATATTTTATTTTAAATTTTTTTGATGCAGAAGCAGTAGTCTGGAATGTCTTCAATTTCTTGTTTTAAGTACTCAAAGTTACCGGACAATATGTTTTTAAACTATAACTTTATAGTTTGGCATCTTCATGCAATCTAGAGTTCTGTTTCATCCCATGATTTTGGAAAGCACTACATATTTGAATATACAATTTAAACAACTACACAGAGCATATTCATATTTCATATTATTGCATGCGCCCACTAATTCATTTGAAGATTGTAATTTGAAGGACAACATGGAGAATAACTTCTAATAGAGCAAGATATTTGTTCATCATACATTTTGTCACATTTTATCATGCATCTCACAGCATTGTTCTTTACTAGAACCTTTTTTTATCCAATGTAGATCACTGAAGCCGGAGAAAAAATTGGACTCAATCACTTTAAACCGGTACGACCTTTGGGATGTGGAGACACTGGCAGGTATAATGGTTTAATTTTATGGTCCTTTGTTATACACTGAGGACTTCCTCGTGTCATTGTCATGTTGGGTTATTACCACTATAATAACTTTGTAATTTATCGTCTTTGTGGTGTTAGTAGTATTTTAACTTGTCCATTTTCAAATAGCAAGCAACTTCATGATATTTATCCATATTAATGAAGACTTAGCTGAAGTTATGTGTAAAACCATTGAAATAATATAAAGATCAAAACAAAATAGGTAAATTGTGCGGAGAACATCAATGATCAATTAGTTCTACTAAATGGCATACAATGAAAGGGATGCTCATACTTCTCATTGGAATTGATAATCTTAAAATTGCAAGGTACTTGAGAAAGTTTTTGATTGGTTCATGATAATGTTTATTTTCTTAAATTCAAGTTAATAATTTATCCTTTTCATCAGAGTGAACTTGTTCTCTAACCAGTACCTGCATAATGCTAACATTTTGTATCAATGCTATGAAAGGGTAGTTCCTGATAATTAGAGCTCAACTAGTAATTTATGACTAAGAGCTTTTAAGAATCTTGTAACAAGGTATGCATAATTTATATTCTTAACATCCTTAAAAATGTTCTCTTCACTTAGTTTTTATGAAGTTATTCGTAAAACACGACATCATGAAATATAAACGATCATAACTTGCCCATTAGTCTAATGAAGGTACAAATATATCTCAAAATAACATCAAATGATCCGCGTTAGGACATGTAACTATAAGTTTAAATTTATTCTATGCCCTCTACCCCAGCACTAGCAGCATGTTGATTTTCTCAGATTAATGGCTTCTTCACAAAACATTTTTCTTAATTGAGCCACTTTTTGCTGTAGTGTTCATTTGGTGGAATTAAAAGGGACTGGTCTGCTGTTCGCTATGAAGGCAATGGATAAATCTATTATGCTCAATCGTAACAAGGTATTATGTGTTTAGCGAGTTTTCCTATTTTTCTGTCAACTGAGGCATATCTTCATGTTATACTCTACTGCTTATAGCATCATAACAAAGGATTCTTGACAGAAACTGAATAACCATTTTCTGTTGCTTGATATGCCTACATTTCTATGTTTTTTCCTCACCATTGTACATTAAGTGTTTGTTTGGGAAAGCTTAAAAGTTGCTAAAATATTAATATCAAAGTCAATAATTAATTTTAACCGCACATTTCATGGGATCCAAAATAACTTTCAAGTACACATTTCATCTTCTATCAATAGCTGCTAAAACTTTTATCAAAAGCTTTGTCAAACAACCCCTAAATTATGTCTTTATTATGAGCCAACTAAAATTTTTTTCCTACACAATAGGGTATTTATTAGTAACACAAATAAAGATTAGACTGGTATGTAAAGGATCCTACGAACATATAGTGTCAGTAATTCCATTTTTTTTCCCATCAGCTAGATGAAAAATAAATTATTGCAATAAATCTGTGGAAAAATGATAATAACTAGGTAAGATCGACATCTATATTTACTGTTTCTACTAAAGAATAAAATTAGTAATAGAGGTAGTTTTGTTTGAAAATAAAGTGACAAGGATTATATACAAAGGTATATTTCTATGCTAGATACAATTAGTAAATATGTTTTGTTCAAACCCTTTAATGGGTCTGCATCTAATGAAGCTGTTGACAACTACTACTTTCCTGAGGTAGAGTAGCTGCAAATGTTATCTCCCATATCACTTTTATTGACACATTTTTGCATGTCAACACTCGTTCATTTCTGATTTGGTTCTACTTTGGAAATCTTGGTCTGTAAAAAATCATCTTGGTCTAACAAAATCAAGTCCCTCATTAGTCATGCATGAAATAGAATATTAACATCATTAAACAATCTGCAGGTTCATCGAGCATGCATTGAAAGAGAGATTATCTCGCTTCTAGATCATCCATTTCTTCCCACACTCTACACCTCGTTTCAGGTTCTAGTTTCTTGTGGTTTATCTCATCTTCAATTGAATATTTATATTGAATATGTTGTTGTGAAGATATCACAGAAATTATGTTCACATAAACTAATTTATTCTACTCAGTTTTAGTTGTATTCTGGTGTTTTTTTTTTTTTTGGTTATTGAGCACGGTATCCCCTTGTCTATCCATGACTTGAGTTGCTGACTTATTCCTTTTAAGTTCTAGATATAGTAGAGGGTTGTAATGTTGGTCCATAGATCACAAATTAAGTCAAATTATTTATATGGTCTCTTTATTAGTATACAACAGTGTTAATAGCTAAAACAATGTTTTGCAGTCTCAGTCCTAAAAGAGCAAGGACACCTCCAAAAGTATGGATATGCATAGTCATTAAAAATTGTAGAAAAACAAGATAAAAGAGAATAAGTGTCTATATTTAAATACATTTTAAAATATACAGACTCCTAGCCTTTAAATAAGTAAACACAGAAGCCAAAGAGCCCAAATATTAGGCTACAGTTACAACAATTTAGTTATACTAGATAAGTTACAGCTTATCTAGGATTTCTAGGAGGATTAAAACTAGTGAAACAAACTTAAGATAATGTGGAAACAACGCTAGAAAATAGGTAATACTGTTAACTTCCAATAAAAATATTCATAATGTTACAATGACGGAATGTGTACTGCAGAACTATAACTCTTTTGCATTTTTTAAGTTTTAAAAGCTTGTTGTTCATTCTATATGATATTTAACCTTGAAAGGTTTCAGAAATTTGAAATGCACGACAAAACTGAAAATATGCTACTTCCAAACTTTTATCTTGCGGACCTATGTATTAACATGGAAGTTTGTCTATGCTAGAAAATGAGTTAGAAAAACTGATGAAAAATAACATTTAGTTAATCATGTTGCAGTTATTTACGTGGTAAGATTTTTGTGGAAGAAATGATACGTGCATTTTCTTAAATAAATTTGAATCTTGACTTGCGTGAGTGTTATGATTTTACTCAATATTATGTCCTTGTCGAAGAGGCTTGCCTTTAAATGGTATCTAATTTTTGGTGGTTGCATATCAGTATTATTTTTGTCAGAAACTCTCCTTATATGGTTCAAGTTCTCAGCTGATGTCTCTTTGTCCTCCCAGACGCCTACACATGTTTGCTTGATAACAGATTTTTGTCCTGGAGGAGAGTTATTCGCAGTGCTTGACAAACAGCCCTTGAAGTTATTTAAAGAGGAATCAGCAAGGTATTCCATTGTAAACCTCTTTTAATTGCTGTAAACAATTTCAGTTATCACCTTTATATGTTTGATGTTCACCTTAAATCAATCACTATTATATGCAAGAAATCAGGACTTTATGCCTCCGGTTTCCTTCATGCTATTGTAATTGAATTTGGACTCCTGATATTATCCAACATGCCAAAAACTTCATGTTTTATTTACTATTACAAATAGAAATATCTAAAAACTAAAAAACTAGAATAACTATATCCTTAATTCAATTATATCTTGTTCTTAGTTTGATATCTTATCTAGTTGATGTTTCTTTCAATGAATAATCTCCAAGCTATTGATTGCTTCATTTTAAAATATAAGAGAAAAAATTGCTTAGTTTTGAACTGTGTTAAAATCTGTCAAGTATAAATTCGTTGATGATTAAGTTATATGTTGTGGGCTTAAGTCCATATCTAATTTGATCCATTATAATCAAAGTGCTCGTTAGATATTCACTTCTCAAGTTTGGTTACCATTAAATTTTCAATGCTAGCTGTCATTTCATTCCAGGTTTTATGCAGCAGAGATTGTCATTGGCTTGGAATATCTTCATTGCTTAGGTATCTCATATAGCTGATAACTTCGTAGATAAATTTGCTCTTGCTGCACTATGACTGTTTGCACAAGCATAATTTATACCTTTTTACCTTTGAACAATTTCAGAAGCTAACACTATTTGTCAAGTTCAAGTTCTTGTTTGGTTATGCATTCTAGCTTCTTGTTTTCATTAATAAAAACTACAGAAAAAATAAGCCATTAAAAAGGAAAAATCCTAGTAACAAAGAGTCACTGCATCATATCACCTTTTTATTGTTTCAAAGCTAGCACGTCAATAAAAATTTCTCTATTCAGAGTATTGATTTGGAAAGAAGTGCTTAGAAAATCGTTACTTAAAAGTTACTACCATTTAAAATAAACTATTGTTTAGAAGCAGGGAGTTTCATTCTCTCACATGCAAGCATTAATATTCTTTTTTGGTTCTCTGTTCTCACATCACAGGAATAATATATCGAGACCTGAAACCCGAAAATATTCTACTTCAAAAGGATGGGCACGTCGTATTAACTGACTTCGATCTATCATTTAAGACAGCTTGTGATCCCCAAGTATGCCAGTCTTCTTGCGAGAATATTTTTGCTCTATTACAGAATTCTATATGTTTGTTTCCTCTATGTTGGTCCACAGTAATCATAGCTCATAAATTTCTATCAGTTTTTAGTTTTGTGTTCTACGTAAGATCCTGTTCTCCGGTTCTCAGCTTGAGTTTTGTTTTCTCAAATGGATTTTGTCCAGTGTGACAAATCTATTCATACTTCTTTAGTTTTGGGATCCACAACTTTGGGCTTATATTTCCATTCTCTTTTTGAAATTGCTTGTGGTAATGTAAATAAAGATGAGTTTACAGATTAGTTCTTTAAAATTCGACACACTATTGATTCTTGAAAGCAGAGAAGATGCTTTTATTTTAAATATAGAAAAACCCTTACAGTACTGAACTATTTTAAATCCAATGGAGGAGGAGAATTATTGCCAAGGTTCTCATTCTGTAAAGCAACACAGTTATTATAGGTTTTGTTGCTAGTTATTTTTATTCAAAAATTTCTCTTACTAATTGTCAAAACTATTATGAATGTTATACAGACCTGCTTGCTCTCTTAATGCACAAAATAAAAATAATGGAATGTCTGGTGTGGTAAATTCTGTAATTTTTCAAATCAAGGCTTATTAGTTTCTAGGGTCGATCAATTCTCAATTGCTTTATTTCTACTAAAATTAAACAAATTTTCCTAGATTTTGAGGCATCCTCTGCCAAAGAGGAGTAGAAGATCAAGGAGTCATCCACTTCCAGTATTCGTTGCAGAACCAAATACTCAATCAAATTCATTTGTTGGAACTGAAGAATACATTGCACCGGTATGGTTTATTTTAGTTTCTATAGTGATATAGTTGCTCCTCCTAATTACTTATTAGCAAACAAAATAATTGTTTAGTGGCATTGTCGTCTGCAATTAAAATTGAAAACATCAGTCAATAAGAACAAGTCATACCTCATAAGAGAAGTTTCTAGGAAAAAATATAAATGAGTTGATCTTATAATTATGCTTGTCTAGATGATTTTTATACACTATCCTTAACTGAGGACTTTGATGTACCTTTATGGGATAAATAAGATCAGAATGGAGATCAAAGCCTCACACCACCTAGGGAGCTCATATTATAACAGGGAAACAAATACTAGTTAGTTGAATGGATATCAAACTGTCCATAGCTCTTGAAGATACCTATTTAACTATTGGTGAATTCATTTCAGGAAATCATAACTGGTGAGGGCCACAGTAGTGCTATTGATTGGTGGTCTCTTGGTAAGCATATGGAAATGGATATCTCCTGAATTTAGTTAGCAACTGTATACTTGATTATCCTTTCTCATCAAATATGAATGACACATTTTATTATATAGAAACTGCATACTTGTGAATTCATTTGAGGCTAGTCACACTCTTACAAGACATGCCTTGTTGATTTTGAACTTACGTCATGTAGAGATCCATCATCATTGTTTCATTTTCTTCCAGTCGAATATTTATTAGGCTTTCTATTATCTAATTGACCAAATAGTTGAAAATTTCCCTTTTTCACAAAGCACGCCTCTCCTGTTTTGACCTCATGCACATGAAGATTTGTAATCAATGATTTGATTTTCTGCCAATCTTATATATGAACTATGTAATTTATGATGATATTATGTTATTATGAAACAACCAGATGTCACATAGATTTTCTCCTTGAAGAATCCATACAGTTACCAAATTCACTTATACACCATCTGGCAAAAGGTCTTCATAGTTGCTCCTGTCGTTCAAAAATAACATTGTGTCCCTAGTATTAAAATATAAATTGTGTAATGAAAACATTGATTCAGATCAAGCTCGGAATCAGTATAGATGTTAAAATGATAGTAGAAATTGCATGGATCCAAGAAAATTTTAGCATCGCAATTAGGTATAAATTTCAGAATCACTGCTGTGTGGTTACAGTTTTCATATTCGAACTAGTGCTCGAAGAGGTCTTTTATTCTTTCTCCCGCAGAAGCAAAAATATATAGAGTTCACAAGATTCTCTATTCTGCATGGCTGCATGTTTCCTTTATACTTTGTCTTCAAGGATGTTATGCGATTTATCTATGATTTCTTTTCTGGTCTCACGATCACTTGTATTTGAATTCAGGAATTTTGTTGTATGAAATGCTTTATGGCCGGACACCATTCAGGGGAAAGAATAGGCAGAAGACATTTGCCAACATCTTGCACAAAGACCTCACCTTCCCAAGCGGCATTCCGGTAAAATCATGTACTCTGACAAGTATAGTTGTTAAATTAATGTTGAGTTGCTCACCTCCGTTTGGTTTCCACAACTTTTTTCACTGTATTTAAGTATATCAGTAACCCTTATGCTATGATGCACGGACACGGACACATGTATCCGACATGATACATGTCCGATACGACGACACACGATTTTTCAAAAAAGTACTAAAATGACACGTCGCCGACACGTTGATTAAATTCTTTAAAAATTTTCATTTATATAGTATAAATTTATATTTGTTATTAATTTTTCTTGAATTTTTTAAATATGAGTACCTACTTGCTATTTACTAATAACTTTGAGTTAAAAATATATAATATTTTTAATAAAAAATGAAAAAACGTTTATGATAGAGTGTATGAAAAGTATCGGTATTGAGACATATTTGACACAGACACGCTACCCTAGTTGAAATGTCCGTGTTATAGAGCCCTTATGAATTAAAATCAAAAAACTTATCGTTGATGTCAATGTACTTAATGGTACACTAAGTAAATAACCTCACTAAGTAAATAACCTCCTAGTAGTTTAGAATCGAGCCTGTTGACGTCAAAGCTGCCCTTTATATGAATGAGGAAATTTAATGGCAGCAAGAGAATATTAAGGCAGATGGCCTAATTAGAAGGGTTTTTTAAATCATAAAGGGTTGAGTAGCCATTTGCCTGACCATATGAATGTGAACAGAACGTAGTAGAAATTATAGTGGTAAGATACTATTTCCACTTGAAAATCTCTTCGCTGAAGACAATAAATTGAAAGTGGGATTGGAATATTATGTACTTTGCATAGGGTGCCTCAATTTTGTGAATGATAATGATAAGAAGAACTAAATCAAACTGGTTGGTGAGATGTACCAGCCAAGATAATTTCAAGTTTGTATAAGCTTTTTAACATTATGGGGATAATGAGGCTAAGCATAGGGACTGTTCATTTCAGATTCTTCAACCAAGGAATCATAAGCTCATTGTCAGTGGTAAAAGAAAAAAAAAACGTATTGATGAACGAAAATCATTCTAACAGCTAGCAAAATTTATTGTATGCACTCCAGAATTTTCTGAACTAGTATAATGTCATTTGTGTTGTCACCAAAGATTTTGATATAACGAGATTACAGGTAACGCTTGCAGCGAGACAGTTGATAAATGCATTGTTAAATCGAGATCCTGCTAGCCGTTTAGGATCTAATGGAGGTGCCAATGAGATCAAGCAGCACCCTTTCTTTCGTGGAATTAGTTGGCCTCTCATTCGTTGCATGGTACTAACTTTCAACTTGTTATTTAACAAAAATTTGACCTTAAAAATCCAGGGTTTATCACTTTTACTGGAACTTATTTCAGAAAGAAGTTACTTGTCTGTGCTTTGCATGCAGACTCCACCACCATTAGATGTGCCTCCTCAATTGATTGGAAACGAAGACGGTGCAAAAGATGTCGACTGGGACGAGGAAGGGGTGCTTGTACATCCCATGGAGTTATTCTAAAGGAATCATCAGAATCAGCTATATATAGTTATACGCTCATGTAAAGAAAGGAATGCAAAGTTTTCAGACTCGTTAAATTTGGACCCGCTTTGGCTAGACGGCTCATTTGCACATGCTGTATAGGAGAACAAGAATAAATCATCATCTTCACCCAGGGCGGTTCAGCAGATGATTATTTTTGCACGATGATGCTCTATAACTTGCATTCTAAGCGATGTAATATAACTAAAGAATAAGTCTGTTAAGTTCAACATATCCTTGATATACAGAGATGCCATGGAAATGATAAGGACAAGTTATATTCTTGTTGGAGTGATGAATTTGATCCCTTAAACCTTTTTTCCTATTTTGATGATAGCTAATGATTTAGAGCTGTCAAAGATGTGACAACTGTTATTAGAAATTGAACTGCCAAGAATTATAGTGTAAATGTTGGGCGGAAGTTTCGAGAAATCTTGAATCCAAGTCCAGAAAACCATCAATCGAACACCACCCGAGGCTTGTTCGACCCACAACTTGCATTCTTTAGTTGCCTCTCTCACTCCCTCTGATTTCCCTTTACTAGCCCACAAGGATGCTAAAGGTAGTGGTGACTACAATATAGAAGAAAGGATGAAGCCACAATGGCTGAATCTCTCAAGAAATCACCCCAAAACCGGTTGCCCCCTTCCCTCCTCTCTCCATAGCGCGCACACGCACAGCTGCCATAAGAAGTGAGATGGATTTATAGTCATTTAGTTAGGTTACCTCTAATTGGGCCACACAATCCAAGGGCCAAGGCTAACAATAAAGGGCTATTTACAGAAATACCCTATATTTTGGGGCAATTTTGAAAAATCATGATAAACATGGATTAAGGGGTAATTACGTATAATTTGCCGTAAAAAATACGGCTTAACTCAAACCTAGTCACGACAAACAGTATGCAAAAAAAGGCTTGTTCGACCCACAACTTGCACTCTTTAGTTGCCTCCTCACCCCCTCTGATTTCCCTTTACTAACCCACAAGGATGCTAAAGGTAGTGGTGACTACAATATAGAAGAAAGGATGAAGCCACAATGGCTGAATCTCTCAAGAAATCACCCCAAAACCGGTTGCCCCCTTCCCTCCTCTCTCCATAGCGCGCACACGTACAGTTGCCATAAGAAGTGAGATGGATTTATAGTCATTTAGTTAGGTTACCTCTATTTGGGCCACACAATCCAAGGGCCAAGGCTAACAATCCCCAATCTAAAGTGGTAATTGTAAAAAATCAGGGATTTAAAGTTTAGAATTCAAAAATCAGGGACTAAACTTTATTTTTCAAAATTCAGGTGATATAAATAGTCTAACCCTAATTTTTCAACCATTTCCCCCTCCCCCCCCCCCCCCCCC